>JAPYZN010000313.1:0-54149 GCA_030522865.1 Psyttalia lounsburyi | reverse complement strand
TTTTGGCTCGTGGGATTATAACACTCGCCTTCGGCTCGTGTTACAACCTCCCACGAGCCAAAAACACAATTACGCACATGTTGCATAATATACTATTCATCAACTTTCATAGAATAATGGAACTAAAATTCACATTTTCAATGGATTCATGAAATTATCTATTTAAATGGCAAAATATTACTAACATCCGCGAAAACGTCATTCGATAAAATGTGCTACATCCCGAACAGCTGAGGCAGAGCCGCCCTCGTTTATATTTTTATCTGAGGGTGCAATTTCTGTTGTCCTCTAAAGTACATCACTTGCCGCGTCAATGTTTACTCTCACGACCAGAATGCTTGTAGTTTAATTAACAACAATTGTCTTAATCGAATGTATGATTTTTTCAAATCCAGGATGACGTCAGCATCAACAAATTTCCGGAAAATATGGAATGAAGAAGCAGGAATTCAGGGATATAAAAATTAGTCACTTTGAATAATAGGCGGTTCAATTATGAACGTGAGAATTTTCCAATAATTCAGGTAATCGTGTTATGTCGCCTGCCCACATGATCGAGGAGGATAACGCAGCTGTCAATGCTGGTTGTATCATAGTCAATGTTGCTCTTGATATTCGAGAAATTGTCGATTTGGTTGCTGCCATGAACATTGCCCACATTATTCCCATCTAATTATTGCGAATAATATTTCCAAGCTCAAAACAATAAAAAAAAGACCACTTTGTGTACGTGGTTTGAACACTTTCTCAACAAAATGTTTGGGTAATGGGGTGAAATCTCAAACTACACAGGGTACGATAAAAAACTATTTTCGGTCAGAAAAATAATGGTTCCTTTTAAAACAAATATTTTTCAAGTGTTATTGCAATGAAAGGGCACCGTACAGCCTGTGAGAGGAGTTTATTCAATATTAGACTACGTAGAACGATCAATTATGTCAATCGACGACTTCCGAGAAGCAGAAGAAACGACGCACTCGGGAGACTACAACATTTCCGTTAATTGGATTTCCGCTCATATGCGTATATGATCCGTGGCTAGCAGCGTACCAAAATTATCGAATACTATGCTGTTTACGAATTTGTGGTTTCATGTCACTTCTGAAATTGCGCTGATAAACTGGGTCACATTTGGGCTGTTGTTTTTTCATTATTCTTTTACCCTAGATCGCAATTTGTACATCATAGGAAGGCCCGAATTGTCGCCGAGTCCATTGGCGTTGGTAGGAATCTCAGCTGACCGGAAACGAAGTGTAAAACAGAGAAAAAAAGCCAATGTGTATCGGTAGGTGAGTGAATTCGCCTGGAAACTCACCGATTTCACAGGTCCATGGAAAACAGAATAAGTGCATAACGATACCGGGAATTTGTCAACTAGAAAATTGGTCGAGCGAAAAGTGTTCTCTAATGTCGATTATTTCGCTTACCTTAAGAATTTTTATACCGTTAATATCAATCTTCAATGGAGAAACCTCATCACTCCAATCCCCGTGGTTACATTCATCTCGTATTAAAGTGGCTCTATAAATTTTTAAGTTTTGTAAAAACGGTACAAAATTACCGACAAATATTATTTGATTGTTTCAGTAGAATCTTTCTCTTGATTGGATGACTATTTTAGTTTTTTTTTTTTTCAATGTAGTGAAACTAAAATGTGATAACATTTTCCTAACGCCATGAAAAATCTGAGCCAAATTGTTGTAACAGTATGTAGGAAGTTAAAATTCATGCAAAAATATTCTAGATTTAATGAAAAAATTCCACTCGAATTCACAATTGGAAATTTGACAATGTTCGGAATTTGCGCTTGTATTGATTAGAATTTTACGATATGATCTGCGCAGCATTTCACTTTATAAAAATATAATGCAAAATATTACGATGTACCAATCGCGAGTTCCGTTTAATTAATCCCAAAAGTTTTGGGGGGATTTTCAACTGAAAATTCATGCACCTACCATACAAGTATTGTGACGAAAGAGAAACAGCTTCACGTAATTAGGCGTAATCTCTCCCTCTCCCTGTAAACCGGAACTTTATGACTAGTATGACACTATTACTATACGCAGAGAAAAATGATGGGGCAAGAAAATCAAATGTTGGATCGCAGCCAAATGAATTGAGTTCTAAGAGGTAATTGGTTTGCGCTGATTTCATGTCTCATCACTCATTTTCGTCGCGAGTGATTCTGGGAGTCATAAAACGTGGAGAAATCGTGAAATTTCCACATTCGATTTACGGAGTATCCTTCCTTATTTTCTCTACGGTAACATTCCCTGGTACATGGCGCCATGTGCCATTAGAGATTGTTACAATGATTTGTTTCCAGTAGGTTATAGGTTAAAAAGCGAAAAAAGGACCGTGAGGATGATCATTTCACGACTTGAAAATGTTGTTCTAATGGGGCGACCAAAGTCTCAAATCAAAATCCAGAAGAACAATGGAAAGAGTCTCTAGAAACTGTTTCCGTTCGGTTGACGTAAGAAGAGAAAAAAGTTTACAGCATAATTTTGTACAGAGTTCACTTCAATATCAACATTGTACTTCTGCATCAAATATTTATGATATTCCACTTGTGGTATTGGTGTTGTGGGATAAATACTGCTCTCTTTGAGGCGCAACGAGATTCACGATGGGCATAAAGTTGCCTCTCACATTTATTTTAATTCAACCAAGGGAAATCCCTTATTTACATTGTCATGTTTTTCGCTCGTATAACGAAGGATAAAAGAGCAATGAAAAACCCGAAAACTACTGAAAACAATATCAAAACAGTATTTAAAGTATTGTCAAAGAAATCACCATCGGATAGCAACAAAATCAACTCAATAGCAATTTCATTTAATAAAATTCTGTTCGGTTTCATAAGCCATTTTTTCCATATCTCTCGGTCGATATTTGAGAAATAACTATCGAACAAGCGCATTCGATACACGATCAAATTTAGAACTTCGTGATGTTTATGAAAGTGCTATTGAATTCCATTTATCGGAAAGAATATTGAAAATCCAGGTTTTCTAGAAAAACGAACGAAATCTCCGGTTTTTAACTGGAGCAAAACGAGAATTTTTCAATTCAGTAAAAATTTTTAATGGAAATTTAATAAATGTTTTTCAAAAACACCATCAAAAAAATAGTGATTTCATTGTTTTTATGTCTACAATATTTTTAGGGAAATTTAACTTATGAAATATTAGAACAACAATAATAACGCAGTAAAAATGCGTACGACTTTTTAAGAGCAATTGTTAAAATATCTTGATTTATTGATTGACTGGATAGAAATAATGGATAGAAAATACTGGATAGAAATAACTCAAAATTTTATAATTTCGTGCGTTTATAGGTCAATACTATATTCTATATGAAATTTCTCTTATCGTGCCTGACTTATTTATCGTGCTTTGTAAATCGTGAAATACGGTATTGGAAACCTCGCATAGTAGCAGTGATTCCATGAGATCAAACTGACCCCAGCCAGTTTATCCCAGAATTTCTTCAGTGAGATTAAAATGTGTAAAGCATTCAACATTGAATCCATACACACAGCTTGACTCATTCATCAGTCAATGCCAGACCACTAGAAATTATTGGTGATAATCCTATCAACGGTCTAAATGAGGAAAAAATCACAGGATAAGCGCGAGAATATCGGATAACGCTCACTTGACATCACGTTTACGTCAACAAAAATATCAAAATCCAATGGTAGTCGCGACAATTTAATCAGTTTAATCCAATAAACTGTTAGGCATCATTGAACCAATATACTTATAAATCAACGATAAACATCTCTCCTGATCCCAATCTCTCGTGATACCAATTCGTCATAAAAGAATTCAGCACTAAATATTCCAGTCTTGAGTACAACTCCCCTTGCGCGATAAATGTCGCCCACAGATCAAATTTTAAATGCAAAAACAACGAATTCACAGTGTCTTGATACACAAGACGGATCACCAAGTGCTCATCATGCACATTGACTCGAAAGGGAATGAAAATAGCTCATCGTTTATAAATAACATAAAACCCCGGTCCATAAACCACCGATTAGGCATTCCGTTCTTCCACAAAGCGATCGTTATGCCCCTCTCAATGAACTATCAATTGCAGAATAAACCAAAATGATTTGCAGCCGACATTAAGTAGTCGATGAAAACTTGGTAATTCGATTGAACCCCACCCTCTCATCTCTCTTTTCCCAACGGAAATTTATCCAAGTCGACTTTTACCACTGGAAAGCTCACTCGTGGACAACTTCGAGAGGTCGACACTCGAAGCGCCCACCCGGATTCTCCCCACACTTTTCCACTCTCTGATTTGTTCTCTCTCGTTCACACGTCTCTCGTCTTGTCGATCGAAATGTACTATGAGCGCTTGCGCGCATTTCGCTCGTCCTCGCAAAACGTTTCCGAGTATGGTTTGCGGTGGGCGGAAGGAGGGATGGGTTGGGAGGTGGATGCATGTGTGGAATGCGAATCGGATGGATTCTCTGTGTTTTTACTAATAGGCTGGTCCGCTTCTACTCAATGTCTGACCAGCGATGACTCGCACTACTTTGAGGACAAGGTGAATAGCTCTCAGTTGGAGAAGTGGAAGAGGCCCTTGGGATAATGTTCGGGGTGGAGTTCGTGGAAAGGCTCCAGAGTAGATTGACGATTATGTGTTACCAATTAGTAACCCATTCAGCGCGACGTCTGATACGATTGTCATTAAAGGTGGGATTATCACCGGAAGATTACGAGATTGATCAATTATATAATTCATTGACAATTACAGTAATCCGTTTTCATATCTGCCCTGTTGATGAAGACGGCAAATTAACTGGTGGTTTTTTTATTAGAATGTGTTGTGATACGTTCAGCGTAGATATTCGTTTGAATTTACAATTTCAATGTTCTTGATATGCCCTGGACTGTTGAAAAACTCTTTCACGAACTGATATCACCGGGTATTTTTTTCTAACGCCCAAAGATCCAATGTATAATCGTTTGTTTGACTCAAACTTGTATCACTTTTTTAAAAAATTGCAAAAATATTGTTTTCAACTTTTTTTTGCTTAAATTTTAAGGAATACAATGATAGCTACAATTACATTTAGAGGAATGACCGGAAATTGTTTGAATTCAAACGAGAATAGGAATATCGACGAAGCATTCATCTCATCCGGAAGTTGAATCAATGAGATGGAGAACTCAATAAATCTTCTTCTTTCCCCTTCTCCGTCAATGATAAAACGAAAACGTTTGGTTACTCGATTACATAACTCAATAGTGAAGTGGTAAAACGAGATAAGTCAATTTCGTTGAGAGCTCAGTTATAGTAGAATATCTTGGCATTCAATATAGATATATAGGACGGTTTTTATCGTAATTCCCCGTAGCTGAAATTCCTTTTTATACGGTGTTTCCTTGCGGCAATGGTCTTATGCCCAGATATATTCAATAAAAAGTTGCTCTCAAACGCATAAAAAACGAGGGGGAGTCAGCCCTGGCTTAGAGTATCTTATACCTTGTCACAAACTTTGATGCTTAGGGGGTGATATAAATCGGGTCAGATGATTCCTTTGATTACAAAGGACAAAATGCGCTTCAAAACGGGTGAAATGAGCTAACCAGACGTCAATTTTCACATATCAATTGTTGAGAAAATTGAGTTGGTCTAAATTTGATTAGTACACAGGAAACCCGTAAACTAGGAAACTAGTAAATTAAAGGTGAACTGGGTTAAAAAAAGAGGGACGGGGACAGTTGACCATTCATGTTCAGGAGGACGCAATTTAATTTATAGAAGGAAAATAATGAAATTTCTCATTCCATGAAAAGTTCAATAAAATTAGAAATTTTTCAAAAACAAAGTGATAGAAAATTTTCAAATAGACTGGAATTTGTGTGTACATTTTGTAAATTTCTTAAAATCCAAAGGTCGCGTATGCGACATATTTTTCTCTCACTCAAATGAAATGATTCTGTGTCAACGAGGTGAGATTAATTATCCGGTAAATAGAGGAGCTATTTCAATTAATACGGGCTTCATTTACTCAGGCGTCCTGGTTGAAACAGATCGACAGGGAACCATCTTGATATCTGCACCTCTGGTGTCTCTCGGGTGTTTCATTAGCGATATTAGTCTCGATTGTCTTCTCAATCCTCTCCTCAAACACGAAAAAGCTGATAAAACTTCTCCCATTATGTGTTTTTCCACGATTATCTATTTACCCAGAGACACTGACTATGACGCAAAGAACAGCCTATATAACATTGCACTAATTCTTCGTAAAATAGGAAATGCCCTCCGTAATTAATGCGTTTAATTTATGGTGTTTGACCTCCTTCTTTTAACAACAATGTATAAAGCTTAAATCCACCATGTGCGTCATGAAACGACGAGTTTCACACGATAATTTGCGTATTTGTCACGTGCCACCGAGCACACTGTGAGAAGGCACAGGCATTTTCACTAAGAAATTCGAGAATGGGAGTTTGATGGTAATGGCGAACACACACGCCACAACGCTGACTCTCCCCCAGGGTTCCCTCACTCTTCCCAGAATCCATTTCTCATAGTACACAATTGTTTTGCTCCACTTTGTATCAAGTTACTTCCAATTGTGCATGAGGCTCCCCCCTCACTGAATAATCCACACCCATTTCATGTAAATTCCTACTGAAAATTTATTCGAATACTCTTTTCTGTCATGTCCCTTATAGCCCCTTTACACTGCTATACCTACTACTGCTACCTACCAATGACAGCCGCCACCTCAGCTGACACACTCCCCGATGATTCAACTGTTTTTTTTCTTCACTTTTAAGATATTTTATTTTCTTTTAATACTCTCTCATTCTTCAAACCCATTCGGTGCATTTTGGCTCGGCAAGCGCCTCTCGTGTTTCAGAAACATATCTGCATTCGTGTTTCGTAATTAAGATTGCACAAATTTCAGTGTAAATGAGGCTGGCATTTATCATGAAAGGAATGTGTGCCAAAAAAAAAAAATAATTTTTTATCATCAGAGAGTACAAGAACAAATGAAAAAATGTGATCCCTGGAAAATTTCGGTAGAATGAAGTCATTAGAAAACTATTGTATAATAAGTGTAATACGAAAACACACAAAGAGCATTACCTAAGGTAAGGGAAACACACCAGGAAGCCCGAGGTACTCGGTGAACTCGTTATATGAACTCCTCAACTTTCTTCGCCCAACTTCATGACATTTTTTTTTCCCCCTCTTCATTTATTTTCTCTCCCTGTTCAAATATATTGTTGTCCAATTGCATGCCGTCATAACAAAGACACTCTAATCCCGGCTGCAAAGAATCCATCAGCGATGAAAAATTCAATCGAGAGCAGAGAAAAAGACAAACCATGAGATAAAGAGCAAATATGAAACCATTGAATTTTCTCCTGGACGATTTTTTCTCCAGAAATCTGATGCCATGGAAAATGAGCCATTATACTCCTACAGTATTAAATACACAATTGACTCACTTAGTTCAATCCAGGCTACATAATATCCTCAGTGTTCATAAAATCCATTTCTCCACGTTTCCCTCGGTTGTTTCCCTTCGATACTGGGATACAGGAGAGAGGAAAAACGATAAACTCAACGATTATACCGCCCGCAGTTCAGTTCTGACTGTCCTCATTCCATCGCTCCATCTCTCTCTTTCCGCCCTTTTCACTCACACCTCCGCCCTTTCCCGTCATACGCGCGTGTCGTCGTGTGTTTTTTATAACAGAGAGACCCCCCACCACCCCCATTGCTGTCCAATCTCTTTTCCATCCCTCCTGCACCCCTGCTGCATTGTAATAGTATTCATGCCAATATAGTTAAATGCAAATAGACAGGATAAATGAGCTAAACCAGTGATGCGTCTATTGAGTCCAATCAAGTACAAAGCATCGTATACAATTTTATGCGTTTTGTAGGTTAATAAAAAACGTGAAATGTGCAAATATTGCTGAATTTTTTTAAAAAAGAAATTCACGTCTTCTATTGTTTTTTCTTCGAATCTTCAATTGCTGGGGATATTGTTGTCAAACTATTGATCAACTCATGTACTAATCTCAACCTTTTCGGAAAGTGTGAATCTTCGCGAATGAAAAGAAGGTGGAGAAGAACATAAAACTATTAATTCGGATGAAATTATCTTGAAGGATCTTATTTGTTACTGTTCTTCATATATCACTTTTGCGAAATCTATTTTCTACCCTAATTAGGTATGAAGAAATCTATAGTACTTCCTATAGGAATTTTCCGATATGGAATTTTCTCTAGGATATATGGTAGGCTTGCCTAGAGGAGCTTGATCAAATTTAATCATATAAGTCGGAGAAGTCAGCAATAGTTGGATCAAAAAACTATTATTGGCTAGGCAATGACGTTTTTTTGCACTTTCTCAAAAATTCTCAACAAGCCCTTTTAACCCTTTGACACTTGTTATTTCCTTAGCTCTTCCTAAATGACCAGAAGCTCTATTATGACTCGGAAATAAAAATATGTGCATACTCCTCCTCTCTTCAGGAGGTCATAACGACAGAATGACCGAGTATTTCCCGGAATTCCGGCGCCATGGAAAAATGTTGATTCACTCGGACTTCCTTCATGATCAAATAAACAATAAATTATACAATAAATGTGCCATCTAAATGGAATGTTTATTCGACATTGTTTGTGCTCAAGTAAACGACGATGGCATTTAATCCCGCGGTAACTCGAAGAGGGCGTAATTAAAATGTACTCCAGTAAGAGGTCAGAGGAAATTCCGGTTGAAAAAAAAAACTGTCGAAAGATAAAGAAGGGCAAAGGAGCGCCCTCGACCAACGGGAAGAAAGTCTCGACGTCACTCTCTCGCACAATCGCATGAATCTCTCAGCCGCCTGACCCCCGCCCTCATTTTCCTCTATCATCTATCCATCTTTCGGTCAAACGAAATAGTTTTCCCCTATCATGTTTTTTCCCCGTTGAATTTTTCCTTAATACCGGCAAACGGAGTAAGAGAAGCTCTCCCGATGCACGAAAGTAAGGGTGGCACGAGAATGACCTGTCCTGAAGATACGAATTTTCCGAGCATTCGACGTATGGTTGAGCAGTTGAGATGGAGGCAGACGGAGATAAAAAGAAGAATTCCCGTATATAACGAGTGAAGTGGAGAGAGGGATTGTCAGGAGGGGTTGGATAAGAGGGGTTGAGGAGGAAAGCGGGGATGGGCGAGGAGTTAAAGGAGGTGGTGGGTTTCGGTCAGACAAGGGTGGTGCAAGGGCGCGTGTTAGGCGCAAGCGCGTGAGCCCCGGCCTTCCTCCTGGTAGCCGTTAACTGCCAGTCCGACGGAGACCTCAGTGTCGTACACACCGTCCACAATAAATCGTTTATCATCCACCACTAATCTCAGTAAAAAAAACGACTGCCATCAACCTCATTTACTCCATCATTCCCCGCCCCTTCCCCATTGGAATAGCAGGAATAGATGATAAATCAAGATATCTGATATGTAAAAACTATCGCCACCCAATTTTCACCAATAAATTGTGCCAACAATAGATGCAAATCGACGATGAAGAAGTGAGCGATGACTGGGTCCTCGTGATAGCGAAGGCCGATGAATTGACGTGCCTCACGGGAAAGGGGTGGAAAAAGAGCTGGGGATTTGAGCGCATTATTCGGTGTCGAATTACTAAAGATGGAGGTGAAATAAACGAGTGTGGGAAGGATATTCCTGAGGTGACTTTTGGAATTGTGGAGGTGGGAGAGTACCAATGGTGGAAAGTTCTCCAGTGTAATTCCTCGCCGAATTCTTGTGAAACGTGGACGAGAGTGGATGTCAAAAGTGAAGATTGGGGTAATGCTGGTAATTGTAAGGAGGTATACAGGGGATGGGCGACGTGACATTGGAGTTGAAATGGAAGGCGCAGAACCCGGGGATACTTGAATTTCAAAGACACTGAGTTTATACATTTCAGCTTCCTTTTTTTTCCCCCTGACTATTAATTTCTTTGAAATTTCTCAACAACTGATGGACAGGCGGTGAAGAATAGCAAGAGGGTGACAGAAATCAGAATAAACTTGATGTGGGAAAAAAAAACTCAGTGGTATGAGAATCACTGGCTGTTCAGCCAGTGAGCAGCGAGGTGTGCCAAAATCCGGGAATACCCCTGACGTTAGATGTAGAGTTGAGCATTGATAAGGAATAAATCAATTCCACTAATTGACGAAATTTTAATCAGAATTGTTCCGTGCTAAGTGGCGTGTATTAGTGTTAATAAATGTGTCGATCACGGTACAAAACGTGAGAACGATAAAGTGGAGAAGTGGTTTGCTCCCGACGTCCAACGGACCGTGGCGAGAAAAGTGGAAGTGGCGAAGAAAGAGAAGATAACGAGAGGACGAAGGTGGTGGTGGAAAGCAAGGAGTTAGCGACGGGTGCGTTACACAGTTTCCCATTGGAAACTTATTGACCATTAATCTTCCTCAAACACAAATCATCTCGAGGAGAATGATAATTATTGCCGAAGCCCCATCACCACCCAATTATAATAAAATTCGCATGAATAATTTTTATTTGTACGTTCCTCATGCCTATCTCCATCCCCGAGCGAATGTGAGCGCGAGTGAGGTAAAAAATGAAGAAGAAATATTTTCATGAGCGTAAAAAAACTGAAGAGATAGAAAGAGAGAGAGAGAGCGAGGGGGGGGGGAGGGAGAAAGAAACGGCAATTTAACGAGAGGGGAATACATGTACGTGGTTCGCAGGGGGCTGTATGGGCGTTTGAAACTCGCTAGAGAGTCGATTTTATTTTTAGTGTGCATCGAAAACGTAAGAGAGTGGCAGGCCGCGGCGCGTTACTAAAATCCACCGGGTGCGTAGCCGCTTTGGATGAGAGAGGAAAACGTATGTAACATCGTGCGAAAAAAATTTTTTTTTAAATATTTTTTCCATCTCTCTGAAGCTCTGTCGATCTTATCGCCCTGAGGTACAAACACCCGGTGGATACGCCCCGTGATACACCAAATAATCGAGTAAGTATAATTCCGTGAATCCAGACACACACATATAACACATTGACAGAGAGTGTGGGTGTGCCAATGCCGATTGATTAAAAAGCTTTCACCCTTTTTTTTTTTTTATTTCTGTCGTGCTTATTCCGAGTCACGCACATGAGACTTCTCTCTACTCTTCACACACTAATACACACAAACCTACAGATTCACAAATGCAACACACGCGACTACGATAATTCGCTTCTCTGCAAATCAGCCGAGAGAATATTATGTAATATCCCACCCAGAGAACTTGCCCGGCTGTCGTACTCTCGTCGGTGCTATTCGGATATAACTTCTTCCACTACTTGCCTGGGGTTCTCTTGTGACTTTTACTTACTCTCTCATACGTACAGCACACACATTTACGAGTGTTTCGAACATTATTTCGGGAGTGCTAGCCAGCCATCAGACCTCGAGACAGGCAAGCGAGAGGAGGTTTTTCAAACTACGTCAAGGGAATGAGAGAGAGAGAGCTTTAAAAGCTATAACACTCAGATCCCGAGCTTGCCGTTACACGGGCCTGTGCAGGGTTTTTACCGGGTCTTCCCATTCCTGCATTTTCCACGTCAATCTTGTGCCCGTTAAACATGACTCGAAATAGCCAAATTTGCATTTATTCATTCAGTACAGAAAAATTTTTTATCTCCAATCGAGAGATTTTTCAGTAATTAAAAATTGATTGGATTAAGTACGTGTAGAAAATGTATGTAAAGTATCGCCAAAAAACGTTGATTCCAGGGAAATTTTATAGTTTTCCCTGAGATAACAATGAAAATCGAATTAATATCATGCAATGCGACGTTCAGTACACGGAAAGAAATATCCAATAAAAATTACGGAACAAGTCACGTAATCTGCCAGCGAAGTTGAAAATTCACAGAAAGTACGCAATTCCCACGTTAAATTTTACCTTCTGTTCCGTAAAGACACGTCAAAGTTAACCGCCTGGCGGAGATTTTCAGAAACGCTCCGTAATTATTGCGGAACGTTTCGTAATTTCTATTTTCTGAGCCGTAATAAGTCTCGAAATTTCTTGTAGAAACTTCCTGCTGGAGTTAGGGTGAACCCTGTAATTTAATTAATTGAGAAATCAGTGGACAAGGCATGATTTTTTGAAGAAATTCCGAATTCGAGCAAAGTTTAGTTTCAAATCAATAACAATTTGCTCAAATGAAGAATTTTGTATGTGGTGGAATGGCAATGATGAGAAGTGTTCTCATATGTCTGAGCCTAAGCCAGTGATATATATTTTTACATTAAATAGACACTCTCCTGGATTGACGTCAAACTTGCCTGATAAGTTAACGTTTCCCTCCTGATTATGTACGTTTATATATAGTTATTAAATCGAGTAGTTATATCAGTGCGATAAGATATGTCGAAAAATGGAGCTGATGAATAGGCCCACGCGCCGACGTTTATCACGAAAATCTCCTCCTTCCTCATACCTTCATCAAACGTGTATTGTGTTGTATATTATGAGCAAGTCCTTGTGCGGGTGCGTTAGCTGAATAAGTTTTACATTAACTAATGTTTGCATATTCGGGCATAACGTATATAGCGTGATAAATTGGCAGCCACACGGAACGACTATAATACACACCTCTCATTTACCTCACGGGAGTCCTGTTTCATCCAGGCTCTAACAAATTCCGCCGTCAATCGCTACTGGCGATAGTATCCTATTGCATATTGTCATGAACTTTCCCGCTAGGTTTGGGTATGGGCTTCCCCAGCATTTGCAGTTTAGTGAAAGAGTAATTTCCACAGCTTTATAATTTTGTTGAAAGAGAATGTGACTTTCCACGTAGCAATACATGAAGTGGGAGGTTGAAGTCGAAAACTAAAGGGAATTATATACCCAAAAAATGCTTACTTATTAGACCTTAAATTGAGAATTTGGAAAGCCTCAACTTGAATCATTCCAAAGGATCAATGGGACTATTTTCAATCTGACACTTTGACATCTTCATTTCTTTGTTCTCACAGTCTGAACGTCCGCGTTTTAATAGGCTTTTTCTGGCGAAAAATTACAAATCATCTACTACTCACAAATTAGAAATTACATGTAACACTTTATAATATTTTTAAATTCATGATTTTTTCCCTTCACCTCATAAAACGACGGTCAAGGGATATTATTGAACGAGAGTGGAGGGAAAAGTAGCTTCAAAAACAAACTTTTGAATGCTCAACAAAAAAAATTGATTGTTCTAAATAACAAAACAATAGTTCATATATAATATATACCAATTGTTTTAGAACTTTCTTTTCTAGAACAATTATTATATTTCATATATATAAATAAAGTATATATAAAATACCGTCTTGATTTTTAAAACAATTATATTTTTTTTGGTAAGAATTGATAAGGTTGTTTCTGAAACTAGTTTGCTCTCCACTCTCGTTCAATAATATCTATTGATCTGAGTTGCATTTTTTAAATCCGAGTTACATTCACAATGATAGTCATCACAAAGGATGAGAAGTAATTATAAATGATCTAATTGATTAATTTTTTCAACGAGTTATTCTAAAGAAGGAAGTGGTTAATTTAACAATGAACAATTATAAAATAATAATTGTCATGTAATCATCGAGTTTTTGAATAATTGTATATTGAATGAAGAAAATTAATTTTGCAACAATGCCTTTAAAAATGGAATAAATTGGATTTAATTGCGCTCGTTTTGAAGCTTTTTCGATTACCTTCAAAAGTGTGGAAACGAATCGATCCGAATATTATCGGTTATCCCCGTAGACTTGAATTACTTCATTCTCTAATTGAGACAAGCTTCAATATTTTGAATAAAAATTCGAATATCTGAAACAAGCATTGATATCTCCTCATCGTTTTTTGTATGAGTGCAATCACAATTCACCTGCAGAATACGCAATTGAATTAGAAAATTGACTTGATGGTATCATAATTCTTCAGGTAATTCCAATAAAAAATGACCGAAGGCTAAGGAAAAATTCCGTGATTTTCGGAAAATATTACGATAGTTGCCAAAAATTTCTTACAACTCCATTTTACACCGTAATAACGAAAAAGTTACGTAATTCTTTATTGAATAGCTCTCTGGGTGCACACTTACTCAACTTTTCCTTGTTGATATCGATTTTCATGTCCAATTAAAATTTTAATCGAACATTTTCAACAGCGTAATCTGTTGAACTCATAGTTGGATTTTGAACCTTAACTCATTAGACACATCACCGCCAACTCTAGTAAAAAGGTTTACCACATAATCTCATTGGCAACACCCGTTTACACATCACGCTGATCTAGAATAGTTGTATGCGTCGTCCACCTTCACTGAGCCCTAATAAAATTACATGGTGTAAACGGTGTTTTGCGTACTTTGTCTAGTTGACCGCCGGAACTCTATGTGCCCTCAACTCGCACGGCGCGAGCCATAGGCGCTGTACAGTTTAAATGAATGAGAGACGGCCCCCGGAAAGCGTCACTCTGGATCGTTGAATACCGATGTAAGCCCCGTGCTACAATCTCGCTTAATCGACTTCGCACGTGACTCATATTCTCTAGGCTTTAAAATCAACCTTCTTTCTCGTTACTGCATTTGTCTTTCCCTCTCTCGCCCAGCCTCAGTGATCTGTTATTCTCTATTGTCTTCTCTAATGCTTTAAAGATATAAAATATTTTCTAAATGCGTTTCAGGAGTGTTACGAGATATAACTATTAATTCTTGTTGAGAGCTCTGTTGTTTGCATTTAGGAATTCTAGGGGGACTATTTTACGGATATTAACAGAAAAAAATGATTCGAGCTATTGCCTCTAGGAAGAATAAATTGTGTTCCGTTGACACGTGAAATATTCAAACCTAATCGATTGCTTTCTTACGTCATTCTCATGTAAGTATTTCGCGGAGTAATTCCCAGGCGACACATTCTGGGAGATGAAAAATAAATTAACAATATAGTGGATTGTCAACTTGACGACCAGAGATTGTCATTGATCTCTTCCTTTTTCAAATCGACATTGAATATTTTCGTCGAATGAAAGTTTCTAAATAAGCCATTCTTTATATTTAAGTCAGATAAACTAATTCAAATTCAAATAGGCTTATTGTCACAACCACGGCAAATGGAAAAATCAATGTTTCAAGCCCGAGAGAAAGGAACAAAAATGTTTGAGTCAGCCTGAGCTGGTATTCGCTGTAATCCATGCTTTCTGTGTCACTATTATCTCTTATCAATTTTAGATCCCGATAATCGATCAAGTTAAGATCCCGATAATCGCTCGCCCCGGCACGTAAAATAAAAAATAGCCACACAAATTAATACTTCAGATGACATCAACGGTATTAACACGTGCCTATGGAATGGTATTGTTCACTGATCTTATCAATATAATTAATAGCTCATTCGTTTTCAGACGTCACCAGGGGTATTCGTATTTCACCTTGAACCATGCCCTTTCCTGTCTCAAAAATCGAATAGGATTATTAAAGTCGTTCACCAGAATCAGAATTTTCCAAAAACAATTACAAAATTTGAAACAAGTTATTTCATTAATAATACATAGGCACTTTTTCAAACACAAGGCCACATTGGCTTTACAATCCACGACGAAGGCGAGGATTATAAAAGCATGAATCAGAAAAGCCCCTCCCACATACGAAAACATATTTTTCGGAACACGTATCGAGATATACTATTTCTGGCCTTTATTTTGGAGTATAAAGTAACATTCGTCAGACAAAACTTGTTTTGTTTTTTTATTTCATGACATAATGTACTATTTCAGAAAATTGTCTCGTGTTGTCGGGGACTCTTTACTATAACTCGATTCGCTTCCGAAAAACATATGATTTTTGTCATTGACATATGTTTTACACGAATGGCTTGGAGATTTTCTTTTAGGCATGAATGAACTCCGTAAAAACTGAAATGATAATAAGTGCATTAGTCACGAGCACTAGTATTTCCCCGAAGAAAATGTTTCACACCCACTTATTAACGTTGAAGATAAAGGCTCGATGAATTGTTTAAACGAAAAATAGATCACCAGTAATTAACCTCGTAATCAGTCATTCAGCCGAAAATCGGACAATTTAGTCAGACAAAAAGGCGAACCGCTGCTAATGAACAAACTGTCCATTTTTATTTAGGACAGTCTAGAGGGTCTTTCGTCATTAAATATTCTCTTCGGATAATAAAAAGTTGTTTCTATTTTTAAAAAATGACTAAAGGCGTTTGACCTCGAATCGCGAAACCAAACGATTGGATTACGTTATGTTGATAAAAAAAACCGTTAAATGAGATATTTTAATAATAGCGTAATGAATTCATTCAATGAAATATGAGCGCAATATAATATCCATTAATTCATTATATTTGCAATATTAAATCAGAGGGTGTTGATATTTTTTTTTAATTACTGCGTTTGATTAGTGTATGATTAGTCACTTTTTAAGCGATGAGTTTTCCTTTCGGAACATGAAACAATTGTGACAATTTGCTACAACACTTGAAGAGTAATTTGATTTTCACAAGTATGAACTTTTATATTATCTCAGAAATACATTTTCCAATGAATTACAATAACTTCTATGAGAAGGAAAATGAATCGACGAAAAGTAACAATTCAATCGGGTCGACGTCATGGATCGGATGACGTAGGAGGAAAATAAAAATAGTGGAGGGGAGAGAGTGGATAGTTGAAACCGTAAAGATCCGTCTGATGTTCGTGTGACAATAAATAACCGTAATAAAGTCGTAAACGATCATAATAAACGATGGACATCGCATTAAATGTAATGAAAATTATTCAGGGATTATGTATTTTGTCAGTACAATAATAAAGCTATTCTGATTATTCTTCGGCATTGCAGATTTTTAGTAAAATTAATATTGCAAAAACTGATGCAATCGGTTGCAGTGCACTGAGAAAATTTTTTTATAATTTCGCTAATCAAATATTCTCCCGTAAATTGCGATTATTTGGTCGTATGAAGAATATTTAATTGACACAATTATATTTACATTTTCTCAGTGTGGGTAGACGTTGCCGTGACCCATTACGATTTCCTTTTTTATGCATTAGATGAAACTTTATAATTTCTCTTAAACATTAGTCAGTTTATTTATATATATATCGTTTATTTAATAAAATACCTCTAATTTTCAGTCTATAAAAAGTATTGAGAATGTCAACTATACTGACTCGATGATAAAAATTCCATTTATAACGAAATTACCAGATTCACCGATTCTTTATTCTTTATTATCACTATTTTCCTCACAAATTTCAGTGTATAGACGGTTGTAGCTGTAAGTTAATGGAGAGAGGGGAATTGAATAAATAGTGAGGCGTGGGAGATGTTGAGTCGCCCGAAAACGTACTGCATGAGAGAGGCAAAACATTGCAATTTTGAAAAAAAAAAAGAAGGATATTGTTGCTCAGATACGCTTGAGTATGGACCTGGCATGTTGGCCGAGTGGATGGGAATAAACGTATAGAGATATACAGTCAGTTGAGCCTCTCCGCCGATGATTTCAGACACGCTCAGCGACAACTGGGAAACTGGGAGACATTTACCAGCGTGGTTTACGTGGTAATTCATCTTACTCGTCATTCGCTCGTTTAGTCAACTGGCAAAACTCGTCCCGCTTTACCTCATTCTCTCCTGATTGTTATCCGGAACTTTTCTAGTCATTTTTTTAATTTCTCAACCAACGGTAGGTGACTTTGGTGAGCTTCTATGAGTGATAAAATGATAATTGAAGTTTCGAAAGTGTCATGTGTCAATTCTTTAATCGTGGTATTATAGTTAGATGGATTTCACCACTGGTTATCGATTTTTAATTTGTTTAGTGTAATCCTAAATTAAGGTGGCTATTTTCAGGCTATTATAAAATAAATATTTATAGTGTCGTCGAATTTCTGAGTACGTGTGGATATTGTAAAGCCCGACTTTCGTAAGACGTAAGGCCATAGATATTTTGTCACGTGTGATTCGATCGTTTCGTGGTAACCAGTAACTAATCACACACACGTACACACACACACAAATTTGGTTGAGTTTTCCCATATTGTCAATCCATTATTCATGTAAAAATGATAATACTCAAAATATTCAGTTATTGCCTACCTACGATGCCAGAATTAGAGGCCAAGGTCACGTGTAATTGACTAATACACCTTAGTCTCTGTCATTTATTTCCTATACTCTAGAGTTTTCCCCGAGAATCAATACCTAAATTTATAAAACAAAAATATTGTTAAAAATCGATTCGCAAAGGTTCAGAAAATATATCTCGTAATTCTTGAGAATCACACATTAAATCCCCATGTACTTTAATATTAAAAAGTCAACAGTGTAGGAAAATTAGAAATTTCCTCGGTTCTATTTTTAAACTGTTGAATAAATTTTCGCCAATAGCATTATGAATGGAAAAACATGTCGCCAGTGAACCTGTACAACGGTGAAAAGAAGAAAAAAAAAAGACTGAAAATTTACTTACAATGAAAATACATTGACACGCCCTCCACAATTCTCACTCTCCACTTTGCTGAGCTATAATCTACATTCAATATTCATAAAACTAAAGCTGATTCTCCTTCTATGAATAAAACAAAAAGTGGAAACTGAAGGTATGCGTCATAATGCGTCAGATTAACTAAACACTTGAGCAACAGAACTCGTAATTCTGACGTCAAACGTGAATCACGTGATTTTTTTACATTGAACGAGAATTAAGTGTTAAAAAATTGTGGTAAATGAGGAGCGAAGGGCAGTAGGAGAATTCATCTCAAGACGTAATTGTGTGGATTCCCAGTAATAATTAAGACTCAGGTCCCTCTTGACCCAGAGACCACTTTTTTTAGTTCACACCCGCTCAACTAGAGGGCAATGAAGATAGTTCATGCGTGTTGAAAGTGTTGTCCATGGCCCTGAGTTTTTTTTACTCCTCTTTTGCTTTCTTGGACTCTCTCAAACAAATACCGTTTGGTGTCACTGTATTGGAGTGGTGTGTATTGTTCAATAAGTTTCTATACTCCAACACTATTGGAGTCTGTCATCAATTAGTCTGTGATATGCTAAAACACTGCCCACAATCATTCGTCTACACTGTAGTGCGTGCCTGCAGGGGTTACGAACTCTCGTTCCTCTCGTTTTCATCCAATTTTTTTCCTCCCACTGGTTGGAAAAACATTGAAAAACCATTCGTAACAATGAGAAAATTGGATTGAATCGGTTCATCAGTGTGAATAATTTAAAAATCGTGAGATTCACCCGTTATCAACAGTTGCTTCGTCGTTCTCCTTTAATTATAACGAGGTATTATGGAAATAATACATTTGTATTAACTGAGACAGAAAAGCTACCGCAATATTGTTCAGCATGCATTGAACCTGTTAGCAACACTCCTTTCGTGCAACTCTTTTTTTTTGTTTTAATGTACTCTGATGTTGTTGGCTAGATCTTTCCTAAAGAATTTTTCGATATTATTGATGATAGAGTTGCTAATTTGTTACTATCCAGGCGGTTAGTTTCGAGTAATTGATAACAAACATAACCTCTGACAGTTCAACACATATGTGGAGAATAACGGCATGCCGGCTATTACGTGCCAGGTGAATTTAATGGCGGCAGTGAATACTCGTTTTATCCTATCGGTTAATTAATAAGTTCAACCTCACTTGGGTCGGGTTTATTAAACGTATTTGTTGTTATTTATTGCGAAATCGAGGGCTTTTATGGGGTACGCTTTCAGGTCTATGTTCTTGGTTCGTAAATATCTCGGGGTAAATAAATACTACTGAGTCTTAGGTAAAAAGAGTGAACGACTAAATTCTAGAGGCAGGGCAATTTTTTAATGCTGAAGAATTCTTCGGAAAAAGGGAAAAGGATTTTTAATTATTGACTTATGAAATTTATTGGCATCTTTGTGACGATATTTTCGAGTCGGAATGTCATTATCTCAAATTTTTAAGGCGAGGCTCTCATTATGAGTTTTTAAAAGTCACGGGCAATATTGGAGCAAGAGTTGTCATAAATTGTTATGTGTAAAAACACCTCGAAAAAAACAAAATATCAGTTCTTTATTATTGGTACATTCTTGGTACATTTAAAAGATTAAAAAACTAGTTCAGACTTTTTTTCAGAAAAATTTGAAGGAATTGCTATAATAACAATTCGTAATTTTATCTTTTTCTTGTCATTCATAGATTACAACCTTCATTAGTTATCACTGTCTCGTCCCATTTATATTTTACGTGGTTCCTCAAATTCAAGTACGGTTAGCCCAGAATATCTAAATTATGGAGGAAACTAGGAACTTAATGTTCCTCCGGAAACCTCCATTATGAAACAATAATATAAAGTTAATATTTGACAGAGAAGGTAGAGCATAAAAACAAATTAATGCATTTGTTCCAGCTGGTGGACCTCCGATCTCTCGGAGCTCAAGGGAGTACGAGGAGAGTAGCCTGGGGGGGCAACTTTAGAGCCAGTTAAGTTTGAGTTGGCCTAGGCCAACCGCAAAAGACGAGTGAGAATGGCGACGATAGACGGCCGGCCGGCCCAATATGGTGTCACTCTCAAACAGCTACGAGAGCTTATGGAACATCGAGGGCGAGAGGGTGTAGGTAAAATCAGTGGTTATGGTGGTGTACAGGAAATATGCAAAAAATTGTATACTTCGCCCAGTGATGGTAAGTCAATGCTATTTTAACATTACAACATTAAAAAGTTGAGTCAGTTAAGATGTTTGGACAATCTTGAATACGATCTTTCTAAAAAATTGTTACTCAAAGGGGAACATGCTCTGAACAACATATCAAAATTTTGATTTTAAAATCAAACTACCTCAGAATTTCTATTAAGACTCAAGCATTTCGAAATTCGTGTGAAAATGTATTGTTACACATCCACTTATAGTTATTATGAAGCTCGCAAATCGTTTTTCTTCTCAATGGGAAACATTTCATGTTATTAGTATTTATTGATGTACTCATATCATTCGCACAGCTGTTAAAAGACTGAGAACGTGAGATTTCACACAATTATTCATATTTATTTTGAGATACCTTTGTTTTAACCAGAATTTTGAAATAACCTTGTTTTGGAAATAAATTAAAATTACCCTTGGTTTATTTGGAGATATCGATTTGATGTGAGGCCCAACGGTTGAATATGTATACTTTAACCTTTAAATAAAATTTAATTTTTAATAATTCCGAACAATGTTCAATAATCAGGTGATCACTCAAACATATTTCCACATCAATCAACAAATTTCCTTATGCAGTCGCATAACCAATTCAGGAGATCATTACTGTGACTGTGACAAAGTACAAGCAAAAAGATTTCTCGTTTGTTGTACATATATCTCTTGATTTCGGAGATCCATCATAATATAAAGTAGTGAGAAAAAAATCATACAATTAGTTAACATATCCCCATATTTTGACACGATTTGCCTTGACAATCGAACGAAACAGTTCTAATTATTAAATGTAATTATATTTTTCTCTGAGACGCAAGAACATTCAAGTTGTGAAATTCTTAACAGTTTATAGCCTAGTGATTTGGAAGAATGAAAATACAGGCCCTCGTGAAGGCCACGGTCTTCAGTTTTTGGCCTCCACTCAATCCATATAAATGTATACTTATAAGGACTTATGGTTTCTTTGCTAGACGAAAATTACCAATGAAATTTCAGAATATGGATGAAATAATACTCGTTTAGATAAATACAGAAAATAGAACAAGCATCACTAAATTAAAAAAAACACATTTTTTTATTAAGTATCAGTAAGTGCCATTGATCACCATTCACATTATTTAATTTCTAATTTATAGTTATAACAAAATTAAAAATATCTGGAGATTGTCTCGAATAGTGATCAGTCCAAGATTAATTTTATTCTATATTGATATTTCCTTATTGGTCATCATCAATTGTCTCCGATTTAAGGTCTTAGTGGGTCATCAGCGGATATGCAACACAGACGAGACACATTCGGCTCCAATATGATACCTCCAAAACCACCAAAAACATTTTTACAATTAGTGTGGGAAGCCCTACAAGACGTTACGTTGATTATCCTTGAAATAGCTGCATTGGTTTCATTAGGACTTAGTTTCTATCATCCTGTAGACGATCCATCTGATGGTATGTAGAAAATTTATTAAAGACATGTTAATATTTTGTAGAAATTAGGAGGTAAATGCGAAACCTCATATTTTTGAACACTTGTATTTATTCTTTGGTATATTCAATTAAGGATGTTTATCGATAATTGCGAATATTTAAGGAATTTTTAATTTTTCTCTGAATGACTGATGAATAAAGTATCCTTTCTTACATTGATAACATTTTCAATCTACCAACAACAGTTAATTATTTCGCAATAAAACAAATAACCGGAACCAAATGTTGGTTTCAGCATAAATTCATATGAAATTCCAAACTCTACATATCTACATTATTCTCCTGGAAGTGTCTAAAATCTTTGGATTCTTTCCGTAGATACATACCAATTGAGTTCTATGAATTGAGAATTATCAATTAATCTCATGAGAAACTGCCCGTACACATATACAAAATTGTACTCAAGTTACTATAAAGAATTGCTCCCATTTATCCAAATGTCGGATTCATATATTCCCAAATATGCCTAAACAACAGATTTATCATAAAAGAGATAAACATCCTTGATCATACCAAATTGAGTGATCATTTTGCGCTTAACCCTACCTGAAACAGATCCCACTATTTCAGTTGTGGATGTAAAAATCCACGAGGATGAAGCAAAGTACGGGTGGATCGAGGGTCTTGCCATCCTCATTTCTGTTATTGTCGTTGTATTAGTGACGGCATTTAACGATTACTCGAAAGAAAGACAATTTCGGGGCCTCCAGAATAGGATAGAGGGAGAGCACAAGTTTGCTGTCATACGACAGGGAGAAGTCAAACAGATTTCAGTATCTGATATTGTTGTGGGTGACATTTGTCAGGTATGTCCCATGAATGGACCATAGTTCAACATTCTGGATATGAGCGTGCTATTATTGTCCAATGTTGTGCTAATAGAATAATTTAAATTATCATTTTCTACAGATTAAATACGGTGATTTGTTACCTGCTGATGGAATCCTGATACAGAGCAACGATCTCAAGGTCGATGAATCTAGTTTAACTGGTGAATCGGATCATGTGAAAAAGGGAGAGGCTTTTGATCCTATGGTGCTATCTGGTATGTTAATATTTTTGACTTCCAGGGGAATCTTGTACTATTTTATAACAAACCATTGACAGTACCTCTGAACATTTTATTTCATGTGGCAATTATGTGTACTGATCGCCTTTGAGAAAATCAACAATCCATTCATTGTAGATTAGCCCTTAGCTGAAAAATGAAGTTGAAAAATGTACATAGCCAAAAAGTGAATTATTAAATGTCCTCGACAACGATAAATGTATTATTAAAACGAGCAAACTTGTTCTGCATTTATTCAAATTTAGTTATTCGTTTGCAAGACAGATTTATGACAACCTGAACTATTTTAATGACTTTAAACAAATAGGTCATGCTAAGACGATGAACAATTAACAGAAATTGTAGTTTTTTATAGTATTTAGTCTTGAGCATGTCAATTCAATTTTATGCGACTTGATTTTATGACTTTTGTTGATACAAAATATTGGCCTGAAATTTCATTTTCAATTTATTTAGAGAAGTGTGAAGCAAATATTTTTTCTTGGGAACTCAAGCGTCTACTTCTGCAGGAATTGTAGCATATTAACATTGCTGAAAACACTTGAAAGCTATTTACTTTCAACATATCGCTAGAAATATACCAGCATCTCGAATTTTCTCGAAAAATATTTCTCCATGTTGTTTCGTTACTGAAAAAGACCTCAATTAACTTGAAAAATCTCTGCAGAGTCTCACTCTGTATATGAAATTACAGCCAAGTTTTCAGTTGGATAGTTCAAGTGGATAGTTTTTCATTATAAAATATCGATGGATTGAATCCTGCAACCGTATTCCAGAAATTCTTATCGAAAGTTTACCGAATAACTAATCATAGAATTTTTCGAATGAAAACGTGGATAATCATCCACTGACCAAAATTTATTCACCAGGTACACACGTAATGGAAGGCTCTGGCAAGATGCTAGTAACTGCTGTTGGTGTGAATTCCCAAGCAGGTATCATCTTCACACTATTAGGAGCTGCTGTTGATCAACAAGAAGCAGAAATTAAGAAAATGAAGAAAGGTATGCAATTTTTCGATGAAACGTCATCAAACTTAATCAGGTTTGCCAATATAGGCCCGTTACTTCTCACAAATGCACAAATACCTATTAGTTCTCCAGTCGTCTGCAGTTCCAACTTTTGTTTTCATCCTGGGAACTCTCGCTACTTCTGCATTTATGAAAGAACAATTTATTTCCAATTCTCTGGTATGAGGAGTAGCGGGTATTGCAGTTTGATGGCATGGAATTTTACATGAATCGAGTGGGGAAACCCACCGACGGACGCATGGATTTTAAAAAAATTTATGTGACCACTTTTATGTAACCCCCCCATTATCCCCCCCCCCCCCCCCCAAATCTCCATTAAAAATATTCCAGTTACTGTAGCATGCACTTGCATCACTCCATAGTGATTTTCTGTGCCTTATGTTCATTTAAAAAATGTTCAGTACACTCCAAGATAATTTGAAAAATTGTTTTCCAGTTTTTGGAGTCACATTAGCAGTTCTATCATTAAATATTTAGTTGTTGTTCACTGACAAGTGATGATAATGTTTGTCACCTATTAGCCTCTGTCTGGTCTTTGTCGATATCATCCATGCAAAAAATATATATACCAGCACACTGATAATTCTCACATCACAGTGAAACGTCCGGGGGAATGATTTCAAAGCGGTAATCAATAAGTAAATGTTGATTATTACCACAATTCAATTATCCTCCTTGATGTTATATTTACCATTAGATAAGTACGAACAAGATATTTTTGAATTATCTCACTCCAGTCGCCCTCCCCCGTCCCCCAAAAAACAACCAGAAGTATACAATCTGGAAGCGTCAATAATTTCGAGTCGACAGATACTCTTTACCTCTTCAGTAAATTGAAAAACTTTGGTACCTTCCGGTTGTCTATTTAAGTTATTCACTGTACATGTACGGCAAATTAATCCAAGCTATTTCCGAAACTGTAGAGTCAAATAGTGACGAGTAACAAGAGTAATAATAATTTTTTAAAACACCAAATGTTTGAAGACGACCAAACGTTGATTATCAACATTATTTTAGGAACGTTGCTAATAAATTTTCTTGTTTTTGCATGCATTTTTTATCTAGAGGCTAAAAAGCAGCGGAAGAAGAAGTCTCTCTCAGGTGATTAAAAACTTCATCATAATTTTTTTTATTATATGAGAAAAGGGTCGAAATTGAAAGAAAAGGGACAATTTGTTTCTACATCACCTCTTATTTTATCAGTATCTGTATCTACGTGGAACATTTTATAATACATGTATCCTCATTATATTGTCAAAACATGAAATCCCTAGACATATTTTTACCAAATAACAGTCCAAATCGATAACAAGCCCCCCCCATCTCCCCCCGCTTTCTCCAAATTTCCTCTCTCGGTGTCTTAAAAAGGGTAAAAAAATGTTTGCTACAATTTGCACTTACCAAATCATGCAAATGTATGAACAATAATAACATGCTATTCACCCACATAATGCCAGACATTCTTAAAATACTCGTTTAATGTTTTCATTTATACATCTATCTGTGATAATCCCATCATGCCTCCATTTTAATGTTTCATAAATCATTGAATTCTAGCACAAGAAATCAAATATGAAAGTGTTTCTTTTCTTACAGAAAATCTTTACTACCTGTCCAATGCATTTGATGGTTGACTTCCTTATTTGCAAAATAGATTGAAAACATACATCCATAGTTGAACATCTTTAAACTTCTTTCCTATTCAAACTTTTAAACTGTTTTATCTTTTAAGGAATTTTTCTAATTCTTTCCAAACCTAGTTGACAATGAAAGATGAATACCTACTTGCTCAATTGAATGAGATTTCTGGTCTTGTTTTATACGCGTTCAACCATTACTAACCCATTGACAACGCCGTACTAATCCAAGTTGCTCGATTATATTAAAAACTGTCAAAGTTTCCAGAATTAAAATTCACCCTCAAACCGCTAATTTGATTTCAACCTAAATATATTCTCAAGGAGTATTGATCTTTACTTCTGGAAACATTGAATTACACATCAACCATGAATAAGGTCAAGAGATTGATAGAAAAAATCCTATTCTAATGTGACAATAAGGTGAGGAAGCCGGAGAAATAACGGGAAATAGCCACGGAGGGAGTGGTGGTGCACATCCACATGACTCTGGTGAAAATCATCATGCACCGAGTGGAGGTGGTGGTGGTGAAGCAACTTCTGATTCTAATAAAAAGGAGAAGAGTGTACTTCAGGCTAAATTAACGAAACTCGCTATTCAAATTGGTTACGCTGGCTCAACGATAGCTGTACTCACAGTCATTATTCTAGTCATACAATTCTGCGTTAACACATTTGTCATTCATCACAAGCCATGGAGAAAAACGTACGCCGGTAACCTGGTTCGACACTTGATCATTGGTGTTACTGTACTCGTCGTAGCTGTACCGGAAGGTCTTCCTCTAGCTGTTACGCTATCTCTCGCCTATTCAGTCAAGGTTATTATATTGATTGTCTCTAGTCTGTGATAAGTAGTTCTGGTTCATCCCAAAAAAGAAAATCGTCTTCAACGTACTATCAGATTAATTTTTTCTCCTCAGGAATTATGAAAAATGGGGGGAAAATGTACATTGAGATTCAATTGGGAAATTAGTTTACTATCAAAGATATATGATAGGCATTAAATGTCTAACACTACCAATTAGAACGAGTAACTTGTTCCCAAAAAAATAGAAAATTAACTGAAAGAGTATAGAAAAGATGCCTCATTTGAACCCTTCCAACTGTCGAGTAAAAAAAGTCTAGATACTAGAGATCTAATGAACAAGCTCATTCATTATCGTCTGGAAAAAAAGTAGCTATGTTTATCGATAATATTTTATTAAAGAAAAAATTAATATTAAAGATAGTACTTGAAATTATTTTTCTCAAAAAAACGCAAAGTTTTTTTTATTGCCAATCTTGTTTAACACAATATTTATTAGTTGATGTAATGATTTTTTATTCAAATCTCACAGAAAATGATGAAGGACAACAATTTGGTGCGCCATCTTGACGCCTGTGAGACAATGGGCAATGCAACAGCAATTTGCTCAGACAAGACTGGTACACTGACGACCAATCGTATGACAGTTGTCCAGTCTTACGTGTGTGAAAAAATGAGCAAAACCGTATCATCATTTAGTGAAATACCTAATCACGTTGGCAACTTACTCATCCATGCGGTATCAATAAATTCGGCGTACACGTCCAGAATAATGCCATCGCAGGAGCCATCCGAGCTTGCAATGCAGGTCGGTAACAAAACCGAATGTGCCTTACTTGGATTTGTATTGGCCCTGGGCCAGAATTATCAAACGATCCGAGACGATCAACCCGAGGAGACATTCACGCGGGTGTATACTTTCAACAGTGTAAGAAAAAGTATGTCCACTGTTATACCGCGACCGGGCGGTGGCTTCAGGCTCTTCACTAAGGGTGCTTCCGAGATCATCATGAAGAAGTGAGTTTGATATTGTTCATGTTTCCATTTCTCTACTTATACCAACTGAACGATTCCAATTGAAATTTCTTCAGTTTCATTAGATTACGAATACGAATATCGAAAAAATTAAACGGCTTTCTATCTAAAAGCAAATTATATAATTAAATTTTATAATAATTATGTCATTGCGATATCAAAAAAGTCTAACTCAATGTTAATGGAAATTGTCTCACTAATCGCCAGTTTATTTTTTCTCTAGTTGAACAATTTTTGTTTGGAAACAATACTATTTCCTTCATAATACATACTTTCAATGATCGAATCCTATGTCGGCTATCACAGATGATTCAATTGACTTGTTCATCGTTTCCAGATGTGCCTTTATTTATGGTCGCGATGGACATCTGGAGAAGTTTACCAGAGATATGCAAGATCGTTTGGTTAAGAATGTGATTGAACCCATGGCATGCGATGGATTGCGTACAATCTCCATCGCATATCGTGATTTTGTTCCTGGGAAAGCAGAAATCAATCAAGTACACTGCGAGGGTGAACCAAACTGGGAGGATGAAGAAAACATTGTTTGCAATTTAACCTGTCTCGGTATCGTGGGTATCGAGGATCCAGTGAGACCCGAGGTTCCAGACGCAATAAGAAAATGCCAACGAGCCGGTATAACGGTGAGAATGGTCACTGGTGATAACATCAATACAGCAAGATCAATTGCCTTCAAGTGTGGCATTCTCAAGCCCACCGATGATTTCCTCATTCTCGAGGGTAAAGAATTCAATAGGCGAATCAGGGATGCACAGGGCGAGATTCAGCAACAATTGTTGGACAAAGTGTGGCCAAAATTGAGGGTACTGGCAAGATCATCGCCAACTGACAAGTACACACTTGTCAAGGGTATGATTGATAGTAAAGCAACCGTAAGTCGTGAAGTTGTGGCTGTAACTGGTGATGGTACCAATGATGGTCCAGCGTTGAAGAAGGCTGATGTTGGTTTTGCTATGGGTATTGCCGGCACTGATGTTGCTAAAGAAGCTTCCGATATTATTCTTACCGATGACAACTTCTCATCAATTGTAAAGGCGGTTATGTGGGGAAGGAATGTATACGACAGTATAGCCAAATTTTTACAATTCCAATTGACCGTAAATATTGTTGCTGTTATTGTGGCATTCATTGGTGCATGCGCTGTTCAAGATTCACCACTCAAGGCGGTACAAATGTTGTGGGTCAATTTGATTATGGATACATTAGCCTCACTTGCACTGGCTACGGAATTACCAACACCAGATTTACTACTTCGTAAGCCATATGGACGCACGAAACCACTTATATCAAGGACTATGATGAAGAATATCCTGGGTCAAGGGATTTACCAGTTGATCGTTATTTTTACGCTTCTCTTTGCTGGTCAGTGATGAGATCACTTTTTTTTCTGTATTTGATTTATATTGAATCGCGTTATTGTATTCTCATACTTGTGGGGGATGTTTTTCTCATTGCAGGAGACAAAATTTTTGACATCGACAGTGGTAACACTGGTGACAGTGGCCATGCTGGCTTGCCAACACAACATTTCACCATGATATTCAACACGTTTGTCATGATGACCCTGTTCAACGAATTGAATGCCAGGAAAATTCATGGTCAGAGAAATGTCTTCCAGGGAATATTCACCAACCCCATATTCTATTCAATTTGGATTGGAACCGCGTTATCTCAAGTAAGTTTCTTCAGAAAATTCAGGGAAACGATGACGATGACATATGACACATTGACCACTCCTGCATATGAAACTCTCTGTGATGAAATTAATCGATGAAATGTCTTTTCTTTCTGTTCATACTAGATTGTTATCATTCAGTACGGTAAAATGGCATTTAGCACAAAGGCTCTCGATATAGATCAGTGGATGTGGTGTCTATTCTTCGGTTTTGGTACGTTACTGTGGGGCCAAGTAGTCACGACTGTTCCTACACGCAAACTTCCCAAGATATTCTCGTAAGTGATTTTTTTTTCATTACACGTTTTATACATTAGTTGTTGGGTTCCAATTACAGGTTGTCATGCAAGAAATTTGTGTGACAGTGAACTCTTCTTCATTGTTTCAAAATATTTTTCTCTCAATGGATATTTTATTATTTGATACTTTCTGCCTCAATGTTACGGAGTTCACTTGATAACTATTGGAGAGAGACTTGTAGGAGCGTTTACCACAATATTTAGTCGATGTACTTCAAAAATCAACGCTCGTACAAGCTCCAATCAATATTTCTATACGTCGCTGTGTATATAAATTTTATCTAAATATGAAGTAAAAAAAATATGATGATAGTAGTTACTATTGGCAGTCAGCATAATGTTATAGAGTCGGTATATACATTATTTTATTTATTTTCATTGACTGTTCGTTAATGTCAAGCAAAAATTAAATAGCCACTCATAGCTTTCGTATTCCCCCCTCTTTAGTACGTGGTAGAACGGCCTCTGCATGCTAGAATTAATTTGTTCAACAGTTAACAATGAAGATGTTAAATCCACATCAATCGGATTATAACATCGGAGCAAGAACGGGTATTCCAATAGTTTAGGGCTGCCCTCTCATGATCTGATCTCCCAACTATCCCTTCCATGTCACGTTTAATGCAAATGCGTAATTAAGCACGGCTATTTTATCCCTGAAAAATAGTTCATTAAGTTTTTTTGTTGTTCAAACTCATCACTTGATGGTTCTCGTTGAATTTTATTCACATTTAGAACAATTATCTGGACAAAATAGTCGGGTGAATAATTTTCGTTTTAATCCATTCATTTCCTATGAACCTATTCCCAGTGCCTGGACGTTTTGGTTAACACTGGATGTTGCATGTATACGACCGTTTAAATAAAAAACAAAAAAATATATATATATGGATAAATCATATATAATCGACAACACGACAAAACAAATCTCGATCTACGTACTTGTTTGTATATTCGTATGAGATACCGATGGATTATCGGTGTTGTGATTCTGAGACAAATGCATATTTCGACCTAAAAAAATTAAGAAGTACACATGGATCAAGATGAAAATTATGAGAAAACAATAGTATGGTGTAACCAAATTATGTACACGTAAATAGAATGCTATTCGTATCGTAATGTCAAAGCGGTAGTTTGTGCTTTCTCTAGTGAAAACCGAATGTTTTGAGGTACCAAAGGTGCATCGCGTTTGCTGCATATATAACAACAATCCGCTGAATTCTCACTTATCAATTCGAGGATGAAAAATCAGCCTCAATATCCTCAGCCCTTCTTAAATCCATTCATCCTTTATTCTTCCATACTCATCCCTTACTCCACCATTTATTTTCATCCCATAACCATTATTCTCCAATGTTTGTTCACGAGCAAAAAGTATCTTACTACTAATCAACGAAAGATTAATCTGCAATCTACCAGCGAAGATGATGAATATTTCGCGAATTTTATAGAATAATTTATTTCATAAATATTCTTCAAAGAGGGCGTTTTTGTTCTTCACATTTTATAGAATTCATTAGGAAGAACTATTGATCCAGTGTTTATCCCCAGTATATCCCGCTCTCGACTAAGACGTTTACGACCCATAACGACAGTCTATCTTACCTTGAGACGGACAAAGACCTCAATGCAAAATCTAATTTCCTCTCCTTTCCATTTCCCAACAATACTAGCGTCTCTGCTTACCATTTCCGCCCCATATAATCCACTTTTCACCCACAAATCTTACAATTTATCCTTCGATCTCTCATTATGAATAGGTAATAAATACCCGGAGAATGTTTTTGATAAAAAGTCTGTGAAAAGTGATTTAAATCATGGAAACGGCGATTTGCGGCTTCATTCCCAGTATTAACCCGAAATCTCAATGACATGCCAATATCCGAGCTTTTCAATGCCTATGAGAATAATACCGAACTCCGGTTACTAATATTACATTTATTTTCGCGTTGAAAGTCATCGTCTTAGACATCAGGTTGTGCGAATTACTTCCCCCAATTCAAATCTTTTTTTCTCTAACATTTAACACAAATTAGTATGCGAGGTGCGAGACCAACTAATTAACACTGAGGCAATTATTAGACTTTGGAATTGACCGTGAAACTCGTGGAGTTCATGGGTTGCCCATGTATTTATTATCTTAGTATATATTAATACACTCGATGCAGAATTGATAGATGGAAACTTATTATTAAACGCATGTTATTGAAATACCGATTTTTAATGAATAATTGTTACTAATTTTTCGACATAATTTCATCACATTACAAAATTAACATTATAATACACAATTGACACATTAACATACAATACCATTATTCTGCAGAGTAAACGATCATAGTAGGTATTCCTCTCATAATCATCAATCATCATGTATCATTTATTCGACTTAGCTTTTAAATAAATTAATGTCTCATGTTAGATGAAAAGCCCCATTTTTCACCTTTACTTCATTTGTACTACTGTCATATTCATTTAATATCGTATCATTGTGTCATCATGTCTCTCATGGTATACATTCATATTTTTCAGCGAATACATTACTATCCACTAGCGTCTTTTTCTTTCTAAAAAAGTAATGTATCTTCGTGACTCATTCTGTATTCGTTTTTATAAACTTTGAACATTCTCCTTTCAATTTGATTCAACCTCTATTTCTCTATATCTACTACCCTATTTTACTCTTATCTCAATCTAAATCTCACTTTATCCCTCTTGAGCTCTATCATCTATTGGTTTACCTATCTCTCTGGAAATTTCCCTTGTTAAATTCAATGAAATAATAACTTTCGAATCACTGATGAATAGGCGTACAATCTCATAATGACATTCGCCTGACAGTGAGGGGTGTGAAGGGGAAAACGGAAAAATGAGTGCAGTACATCGAGGAGAGCTGGCAAAAAAAAAACGAACGAAATAAATTGAAATAAAAAAAAGAAAGAATTTAAAAAAAAGAAAAGTTTTGCCTTTAAAACAGGGACCGAGTTATGAAGAACTGGTTTAATGTTTTTTAAAAACAGATGGGGTCGTGGCCAGCCAGATGATATTGGTGCTATGCATCTAGGAGACGAGAAATACGACCCAGACTCGGATAAAAAGCCGCGCGCAGGACAAATTCTATGGATCCGTGGTCTAACACGGCTGCAGACTCAGGTAACTATCCTCATGTCACTCTCATAATCATCACTCAAAGTCAACATTCTCAGATTCTCTCACAAAGGTACTTACACTATAAGTTAAATATTGAGTCTAGAGGAAAGAGTGAAAGAAAACGATGATAAAAGACCAAAAACAAGACTAATGTACCGTTGAAAGCGGATAAATTAGATGAGAATTATTGGGAGTCAGTATCAATACTGCTCCACCCCATTTGTTTTTCCTAGGTGAATAGGGAGTTCGCGATTGACTACGATTAGATGATTATACAAAACACACATTGCGTACATATATACCACTAGTTAACCACAATTTGCTCTTCTTTATTTTTATTTTTTTTTACTTTTTTCTCTTTTATTTTTTGCCAAGTGTTGAAATTGAATGTGAACCATTCAATCTGATAATGAATCTCATCGGTTGAAAATTCCAATGAACTGCATCAAATTTTCAGTTGGTGAATCGCATTAGTTATTTTGATGGTCTCATCTCGATAATTCCACCACTTGACAGCCCATACCTTTTCATTCAGTTGAAAATTACCTCGGAAATACCTATACAGAACAAACTACGAGTTACGTTTGTAAACTACGTTGTCTAGATCAGTGGCACGTACCCAGATAGGTTTGAGTTATCCATTACGAGAATTAGAATGACTTCTCCCGATTGCAACCAATCAAGGAAGCCCTTCAGCAAATCATTATTAACCTCTGAAAAAAACAAAAACCAAATTCATTATATTTTTTATGTTATTTTATTCACTCAATTTTTTCGAGAAAAAAGTACCCCGTAATATAAGGGAGATCCTTGCGGCGAGTTCAGGTTTGTCGTAAATCCGTGTGATTAGTTTGCCTCCGATACCCGATAATTGCGTTGTCGATACATAGGTCCACCCACTCCAAACACCCTTTCAACGAGAAACAACACGAGACTATTCAAGCCCCTCCCCCTTCCTCCTGATTGTCATCATGACCTAACGACCTCTCACGAATCCTGCGAAACGATGATCCAAAATCCTCCATGCCCAAACAATCTCGATGATAATCCAAGACCCCCTCACCCAAGATGTTCGATTTTTATTGTTTTATTTTTTTTTTCTCCAATTTTTTATTTCAACTTGATACATTTTTCAAGTTTCGAGTATCAGCATACTCGACGACGAAATGGCGCAAAGCAATCGACGTTATTGTTGACGATTATACCGACGTTATGATGAACAGCTCGACATTATACTGTTCCTTCGTGTAAATATTACGTAGCGCAATAGAGTTCGGTTGATAGTGCTTGAGCCTGGTTGAACCATACCCCGTAGAGGAGTATTGAAGACCCAATATGGAAATAACTGTACATAAAATAAAAATTACCAGTTCGTACGATGTTTTTGACAATTACCCACAGCAAAGAAAAAGAGCGAATTCTATATGAATTCCCAGACGATATGCAATAAATCAGGTCTCAATTACAATGAAAATGGTCCACGCAGTCCTCGGTTCAACAATTTTACCTGGATAAATTACTCGAAAAATACACTTTCAATGTTTGTCTCAGCAATCAGCGGGGGTGTCAATGATGCAATCCAAGTTGCATCATTCCCTCTCTCCCAATCGTATTTCATTCTCACTTTTTGTTCTGTCCGAAACCAAATTCAAATATATTGATTATCTTCATCGTGCACCTTCCAATTACCCTAATTTCTTGACTTTCTTTCATATTTTCCTATATGTCTTTGGATTTCTATCTTTCTTATTCAATCTTTATCACTTTCACACCGTCACCCTTATCCTTCTCTCTGGTCAGTACACTCAAACACATCCCCTAGCACAGAAAACAAAATGAAAGCAGCGCACTGCTTATCTTTGTCTCCAATAACCAACAATGGAACCGATGTTACGTTTTTTCCGTTTACTGTGCCTTTGGATAACGACTATTGTATGTCACAAATATTACAAGAGAGAAAAGGATGAAATTGCTATGGAAATTGTTCTCCGAAAGTGAAATTCATCGAAATACCATGGAATTGTGATAAATATAGTAGCGGTGAACGAAATGTGACACATCACAAGGATATATAAAAATCAGTAGAAAATATAATGACAAATGAGTCAAGTGAAAAACACTTTGTACAATATTGTGACAAGCTCAAGGATATGTCCAAAAAATATAAAAAGGCGTAGCAATGGCGAGATGATTGCAATCTTAAACAACAACTATTGAAATAATCAACGACGTGCAATCAAAACTGCCGATCCCGTTGGCGCTTCAATGGCAACGCAAACTAACAGATAAATGTTATTCTTGGAGTGAGTTCAAGTATACTTATTCCTGGCTCAACGATATCACTAAGTATCTACTCATAATAATATTTGACGTGATTTCTGCTTTTGCCATTGGTGTTGGAGTTGGAGAGTGATGTTTGAAATTTCTTCTTTACTGTGGATAAAGAGAATTGCTTATTTTCGTTTGTGTTCATTTGATGAGTTATTGAAGGCAATTTTATCGACTGCTCTGTCAACTTATGCAGCTGATGTACAATACTCTATAACCAATATCATGGCAAAAGTTTAACCAATTCACGTTGATAAATACTATTTTCACTCACTCTATTAAACTCTACACCTCCTCTATCTTTATTCTTTATTTCGTGTTCTATGAAATCGGCGATATATCGTGTACGATGTTAAAAATATTTACCATTAGAAAAATAAGGATATACATAATGCGTAGGCTATTGTTACAGAATACGTACAATATGAAAAACGATTATTTTCACTTTAAGGGATAAAACACTTCTTAACGAATAAACTTAAGGTAATCATATAAAACTGAATGTGTAACCTACTTTCAGACGAGCAATAGAACTCTGGTGCAGAATGTATCAGTGACAAGCAGATCCCCCTCTCAGGATTACTATATGGTTAGTCCCTCAAAACCTCTCTCCGCATTGTTTGACCGTTTTACATAATATTGTTTCATTCGTTTGAGTCTATTTGTTCTGTACATTTAATATTTTATTTTTCTGCCTCAATTAAGTTACTATTGATTTTGATTTATTATTGAGTTTGCTGAGGTTTCTGTATAACTCAGTTATGTTAACCAGTGCTAATTATTCCTATTCTATACCGGCAATTCAATTCAACTATTGAATTTTAATTCTCCAAAAATTTTTTAATTAATCATTACAATTTTTTGTAGAATTTAATCAACGTCCGCTGTCGGATTGCCGGTTTCGGTATGTCATTGTAGAATCACACGGTAATTTAGTGAATTTCATGCGCAGTAATTCATCCGTGTTCTGCTAATGATCAAAATTAATTCCCTCGTAATGATTGTCAAAAATACCGACGGAGAACGTTGATAATTGAATTATATTTCGTTCCACGCAATTTTTAATCCTTGCTCAACCAGAAGTTTATTACTTGGCTGCTAAATTCTGTGCTTCATCGGCAATGGATTGTATTTATCATTTACTTTAGTTTCGCGTTGATAATTATGAATTCAACCATGATTTACAAATTTTATATTTTAAATTCAGCGATGCCGCATGGACGTAAAAGCGCATGCGGGGACTTATTTTCAAATAAAATCCCACGCGCCGCATAAAGTACGCCTCATTACGTATATTCCTGTGTTTCACTGGTATCAGCAATAATACCAACAAATCATGCGTTTTTCTTTCTTTGAAATATGTGTTTGCTTACTAATGTCAAAATATCCTTCAGTTTATTGGTTTTTTATGCCTTTAGCATTTCTTATCCCATTTATATCGTTAACGCAAAATTTGGTGTTGCTGTGATATTAATAATTAATTGTAAGAAAATGAGTGAATTGTGCGGTATTTATTTATAGACATTCGATGTACGTATGTACGAGCACACGTGAAAATATAGAAAATTTGAAAAAAGTGAAAGACTTTATATTCTCATGGTGTTTGTTTCGCGTGCATTCATACGTACATGTGTGTGTAAGTGTGCGTGTACCGTAATACTGTGTGCTATTTGCAAGAGAATGAATTATACTAATAAAATGCGTTACATAATTTAAGATCGAGATCTCAATAATGGTCAATCGTTCTTTGAACTTACTTTTTATTCACCATTGCTCATTTTCATGGACTATTCAAGCAATTTCCATGACAATAACTGAATACAGAAGTGGCACTGGAAATCTTAAGTCTGTCCTGTACAAAATTGCAATGTTCAGACAGCGAAAGAGATCTTAAACACTAATCTAATAAGTTTTGTGGGAATGAGATCTTTGGATTACCTCTACTGAAATTTAAAATATATTGCTGGAAGATGTGTTCAACAGATGTCGGTCTAATGTCCAAATGATTGACAATAATAACTTATAAATCGATTCGGTATAGTCAGTGATTTGTATTTAAGAGAATATCCAAGTTTCTCACAAACAGCATAAAGAAGCATAGCATTATTCAATTTCTCAGAATCAATGAGAACATGTATAAATATCAGATATCAATTTCGAATATGTCGATATTGGCATCGCTTCACTGAATTACAAAAGACATCGCTATGCATCCATGTAACGAAATCCATTGACAAGATGCAAATATCCGGATGATGCATTGACCATGGTATAATGAGTACACTAATCACTAATAATTGGGCATGGAGTTTCCAATGAGAGAAAAAAAAACCTATTGGAGAAAGCTACGGCAAAAACAATAAAGAGATTAGGGTGAAAGGATAATAAAAAAAAGGACTGATGGTTATGATTTATGATTTGTTAGCCAGCGGAACCCATTCGGGAGACCGAGGTATAACAGGGTGGCAGTTTTATCCACCACCGCCACACTATTCCTGTCGGAGTACAAACAAGTACGTAGCCCACGTAGAACGCATATCCTAATGACTTGTATGAGACTTGCGCGTTCCAATGGTCGTCGGCATACGTACCGGGTGAACAAACTGTTCAATCCTAGGTGAAGAGTTCCAGAAGGCTAATACAATTATTGGAGACAAAGGCTAGGTCTAGAAGAGATGAAAACAAATGGGGAGACTGATGATTTACTCAATAATTGGGATAATGGTAACACCTTGTACGTATGTCGTTCGAGCACGAGTGGCATTTGGAATTTTTATGGCATTTTGTTCGATGGTGACCGTCCGTCGTTTGATCGACGATCGTAATACTGGTGACATGATTTTTTATCGTGATACAAACAGATAATCATATGTGAACCCACAATGATGATTCGTTGCACCGATGTGTTATAATTTATTTGTGTGTAGCGGGAGTGGGACTATCGTTAGATATCCAAGAAATAAAATTGTAATTGATGTTCTAACAAATACTAGAAAATGGCGTGCCACGATAGTCCATCACCCACGCCCGCGCTTTAAGTAGTTTACAGCTGTCTGATGAGTGTGCTGCGTGTTCCTATTCCATCATGCTGCATACACTCACATGTGTTTCCAGACTATGAAAACATTTATCAGGGAAATACAGAAGCATAATTACCACTATCTACACAATTTTATTTATTCATTGTTCTTATCAATTAGACACACACAATTTTACACATTAAAGAGTTTATAATATACAGATGAACACACTAACGTGTTTGGTAAATATTAATGACATGGTATATGTTCAATACGATCCGTACACGAACTCAAACTAAACTTTCTCAAAAACTATTCTTTTCTCCTCCTCCCATCTCTCTTCCGATGTCTCTCTAACTTCTGTCTGTCTAAAACTTTTTAATTTAATCTACACCCGAGTCTAACTAAAAACATGAAAATAGTATGGCTACAATCCATCAAAATCGTGTGCTATATTTTGCCTGGGTTTTCTGATTTTTCTTAACTGTGTCTAATCGTGTTAGAGTTTCATTTCACTTGTTCAATAATTGGATTTTCGTGCGTGTTACAGTCAAGTGGAAATATGTTATCAACATAGTCGCGCCTGAATTTGACAAAATAGCATTTTTTATTTTATTGTAAATGATTGCCAAACGAAAATTTAAAAAGTCCAATATATTCTCTTAGGGTAGGGGACAATAAATTGTCAAACGCAGCAACCCAATATACCTACTTCTTGAATTACTTTTATCTCAGCCCATCCCACCAGGGAGCCTACAATTGTCACGGATTGAAAGCTCATTTTGCGCTTTCCACGTGTACATTCAAATTGAGTAAAAATCAACTATGAATAAATAGTGAATCAATGGATTCCCGGGTGGGCGATTACATAGCGGGACGTGATTGCATATGTGTGTATGGTCCAAGGCTTGCGTATTATGTTTTAATATTGATAGTTCTAGATTAGGGATCGCATTTGCGCTTACTTGCGTGTTTTGAGCCAAAATCATGTGCTCCTCAAAACAGAAAGTCATCTGTATTCAGGATGATGAATTGTTGTTTTTTCGATATAATTAATGATTTTTAGAGGCCTTACAAAATCATTGTTAAGGAATTAAGTGCAAAGCTGAGTGATTGTCATCATATAGAAACTCCCGTATTCCTTGGCTGAGGCTTTCGCGTGAACTTTCTCTTATTATTTGTTCAAGCACGTATCATAAAAGTGATGTTGAATATCTTACTCCTGTCTTTATATCTCTGTTGTCAACTATATATCTGTGTCTATCATGGCTATAGTTATTCTATCACATTCAAGCAACGTGTAGATGATGATGTGCAGTTGCTCACTGATTAAGTGCAAAATTGATATTTGCGACTAGATGTATTGGTTCTGGCTGCAATGTTTTTGTTATTTTATATTTTTATTTTTATTTATTTTTTTCATTCAGAAGAGGGCAAAAATATTAATTCATTTAGCACACTGTTCTGCTATTACTTATCTTGTGTCCATGAGCAATTATGTCCTTTATCATACTCCATTACTATATTCATAGTGCTGTCTTCCTCTCTGTCTCTGTCTGACTCTACATATCTGTCGATCCTATGTCTTGTTATTCGTGGAAATTCTAAATCAAAGAACACTCCACAATGGAGAAGGACTGACGCGGACCATCCCGACCCTAGCAAAATAACATTGCGTATCTCGTAGATTACTTACCGATGAGATATAAGTCAGTTTGCGACCAGAGAGGAAGGAATTTATTATTTCTCGAAATTATTTCTAATAGGAAATGACTAGCCTGTCTCGCTGTTGAAAGAATTACTTCCAGGCAAGTAATCTTGACACGTAATAACAATTAATGCGCAAATATTAATTGATCTCATTACAACAGCGCCAATTTGAAATATCTGATTGCCCTATGAATTATACGAAACAGTCACGATAAATTAACAATTGGCATTTTGATCAGAGCAAGAGAAATTCAAACCGGATAACAATTCTCCACACACATATATTTACCCCCTCCTCCCACTCGCATTCCATAAAGCCCAATTATTATTGAAAAATGGCGAACCGTGCGTGTGTGCCACAGTGACAATCGTGGTTGTAGCTTGCAAATTATCCTGCTTTACATAGAAACGCGTGAAAGCAGTGGTTCATTATCCCTAGAGTAAATACAAACTGCAAAATCCCCATTGCTCCATTACATTCCCTTAGAAAACCCTCCCACACGTATACGTGAATGAAAAGGGAGAGATTAGCCTCGAAAGACAAAGCAAATCTTCCAACTGAGGAATGAGCAAACACATTTTTTTCTAGTCATCTTATAATCACTCACTTTTCAATAGACAAAAACAAAACGTAAGATTAGAAAAAAAGTATATATAAAGAGAAGCGCAGTGCTTGTGTATTATTCGCTGGCCTCTGCCTCCTCGCCTCCTTATAGAAAGCCCTTCCCTATTTTTGCAGCTTCGAGTAATCAGAGCATTCAAGTCGACTCTGGAAGATTTGGAGGAGCGTCGTTCTGTTCATAGTTTACACAGCTTACACAGTATGCGAAGTTCACGCAGCCACACTGGACCCCGACCACTATCAGATTTCACATATATTGACGAAGACTCCTCAAATCTTATGAACAAATTGAGACAGCAGAACACCGAACAGGATCACGACTTGAGCTCTAGAGGCTCACGTATACCATCAATCAACAGTCCAGCATCGCCTCTTCTACTGAATGTACCTGGCTCAGGATCCTCGCACAGCAATAATCATCGTCACACCAATAACAATCGCACCTCGAATAATACGAATGAACACCAACCCCTGAGTCCTAATCACACGACGAGTAGAGCCATTGACAATGGGACACAAAATTCTCCATCCCTGGGCTCAAATGAACCAATATTACCCCTAGAATTACCGAAACTTGTTCACGAGACTAGCATCTAATGTGGCTAGTTCGTTATTTGTCTCAGCATGTGCTATTATTCAATCATCATCATTATCTCTTTTTCATTTTCGGTAGCTCGTATTTTTTTCAACAGCTTAACAGATACACTATCGTCACAATCGTATTAATTTTCTTGTCTACAATTCTTCGTTACTATCCAGCATTTCTTCTTATTTGTGACTACCTCATCTGGCAGTGCTTTGTGGTTAGAGCAGGCCACTTATTTACCCCATCAGTGGACACATTCTCTCTAAACTGTACTTACAACCCTTGGACGACCAACATTAACATGCACAATATCATCCTTCGAGGTGTTGCGACTCTTCTCATTGTCCTTTTATGATTCTGACCGATTCCGACTAATGCAAACTCGTTTTGCACTGTATGTGTAATATACTTATAGCTTTCCACTATAACGCAAGCAAGTTTTGGGACCAGCACCATCTTCCTCCTTCAAAGTACTTAATTCGATTTTGGGTAACGTTGACGTGATAACAATTACTCCGATCCAACTGCACTCGACTCGCAATTTATTGTCAGATCCTCCTGGTTCATCAACAGTGACCAGTGTTCAATACTATAACTGAACAAATCATCATAGAGAAACAGTGAATAATTGCATAATCTATCATCTTAGTTTTGCATATAACTGGAGACTGCCTACTCTTTCACTCGTCAATCGTTAATTTAAGTGTCTCTCAAATTTTGTGTATCGCTGTCTGCATGGTCTGTCCGCTTAACCGTTCAAACCTCTCATCTGATCGATAATAGTGCGAAAATTTGTGTAACAAGTCAAAACATAGACATAGGGGTAACATTTATCCATTCCCCTCTTTATTATGGAGACAATTACAATCAAGACGCATTTAAGTCTGGTATTTTTACAATTTCTACAACGAGACTTCGCCATATGTAAAGACCCTTTCATGTAATTAAAGAGCGAAATCCACCATACATACTTCAACCCCCACTAAACTCTCAATTACATCCCATATAATAATGTGACTTGCTCCCAGTTTACACCCACCATGTGTATTTAGATTATGAGTATTGAATTGCGCCTGGGCATGCAGACACACAATACTAATAATCTATCGAATTTGCTTTACATTATTCTGCTACATAATCATGATTAGCCATAATTTCTTTTTCCCTCGAAATTAATATAAATCATGATCAAGTTTCGTCTAATGTACTTATCGGCCTCTTCCACGTCAAGCTGATACGATAAAAATCTGCAGCAAGGTGCTCTGAAATTCACCTATCTAACAATACTCACCAATTCTTTCATTTATTTCCAATTTCGTTTAATTTGCTACTATTTATTTCCTATTTATCTTTTGGCTCGCGCGAGTATTGAATTCGCGACCGGTAATTATGGGACTCAGGGAGGAGAAAATGGTGAAAAATATGGAGATAAAGTTTTTCAATGGAAGCTTTGATTCTCCAATTCATCATTAATTGCTTCATCATTACCTATTAATTATTTCATATTAGTTCTATTATCGGTTTGTTTTTATACACTTTATTATCAAAGCACATTATCTTACAATCTGAATTTAATTTATGTAATGACCTATATAACAATGTAATTATTATCAGTGTTAAGTCAAAATTGTGATTTTAACAATTTTGAATATAAGATGAAATATGAAAATATCGATGATTTATTTTAATATGATTTTGTTTGATTGAACAGTTCGATTGTACAACAAAATCCTATTATTCTCGGGAAAATTACTCAATTATTCCTATTACTAAGGAGAATGGAATTATAATTTAAGATTAATTATCTCTGACACTTATACGGGCACACGTGCGCCTCGATTGTCGCAACAACTTTATACTATTATTATTATTATTCTTATTCTCAATAGGTACGTCCGTTGATACGCATTTCCATTTCCAGGCCTAAAAAGTCTAGTAATTTACCGGTTAAGTTTATTCAACTTTCGAGACGTCTGCATTGCCGAGTTGGAAACGTTCCATTTGGAATACAAGCCAAAACGACAAAAGAATTTTGGGCATTTGAAAAGATTTGTAGCATATAGCCAACATCTTTTTCGCTAAAAATAAGTAATCTATAGTGATGAAGCGCTAAGAAGGAAGTGGAAACGCGTTCAAGTGATCTGCCAAAATATATTATGACATGAGCATGAAGAGAATTAATTAAAATTGCATAAACGAATAAGAGAGAGTCTCGTCCTCGATTGAAACTCATTTCCTGGATCATGTGCTGAGCATAATTTTAAGCTGCAAAGAAAGAAAAAAAATGTACTTATCGCTTTTGTGAAATTGCTAATTGGCTGTTTTGAATTTATGGCGGCACACTCGGCGACTTAGGAGAGTCTGAGAAAGAATTTTTGTTTTATTTGTTTGAAGTGAATAATTCAAGGATGATTTAACATTGGGGACGAGAAGCTATTTTTGTTGAGGCAAACGAATAAATAATGGGTGAGCTTTAATATGAGTAGACGACAGTTGTATTGTCGGGGATTTTCATTAAAAATATAAAAGAGAACAATTCACCAATTAATTGTTTTTCATTGGCAATTGATGGAGCGCCTTTATTCGTCGGCGATTTTATTAATCAATTGCTTATACTATGTATAGTGTGAAAGATAAATCGATCGTTTTAACTAAGCGTTATTAATCCAAATATTTACTACTGCCACTGTTACGTTAATGTCTGAGGATAAAAGATGATGATAAAAAAAATCGCTGATTATATGAAAAGAAAAATGAGAAATTGAGAGTAAATATATCATATATAGAGCCATATTTTAAATAGACCACACGGAGAAATTTTCATTAAAATTTCCACGTGCCAACAGGATTATAAATCAGGAGGCATAATTTATGATATATGACAGTTCAATATTGATGATCTTTCGAGTGATGGTGTAGTTTAAATACTTTCAGTGAATTTATGCAATTCAATGATTTCGAGATTTACAATCAAAACAAAAGTACGACGAATTATTTCTACTTATAACTAGCAAAATGTATAAAAAGTGAAAAGAAAAATGAATTCATGCATTACTTCTTCGAAACACAGAACAATGTAGTAACATCATCCATGTATATATTTGATATAAGTTTTATTCTTAATCTTGTTTTATTAATTTTTGTTCTTCATTTTGTTTTTTAACTGCATAATTAAAATGAAAATTAATTACTAGAATTTGGTTCATAATTTTTATTAATAAATATGTCACGAGAGCCGCACAAAGTTATGACGTACCGGAGGCATTCCAAATGATGAAAAGTTATTAATTATTTGACTGGTTGTAGCATCAATAAAACACACAAAAAGACGTAATTTGGAATATTGCAGAACTATTTATTTTACTCAATGTCAAACTAAAAAACACAGTCTGAACAGAATTAAATTGCATTTGTGGTATACTCACAAATTGTTGACTCAACCAATTAACGTGAACATAACTAAATTCATTTGTGCTTCGTGGGGAAAAAAGGTTTATCCAGAATTAACACCTAACGTAGAACATACCATGAAATACTCTGGTCGGTTTTCACAATGCACTGTGCGCAGTTAACGAATGTTTTACCAACTCAATTACCGTGTGTCATTCCTCGGTCTTGAACTTTTTACTTTTACAGTAGCAAAAATAAAAGTTGGAAATACAGTAAAAGCAACTAGACCAAACCAAGTAAAATATTCTCATTCGGAGTGCCACACGATGGACGCGACTACACGGAAAGAATATGACATTAATTTTTACTTTAAGAACGTAATTTTTAATATGTGCAGTCATATGTTGTACTGTACTCCCTACATTGAAAAAAAGTACTATTTAACACATTAATTTTGACTACAAATGAACGACAAGAATAAGGAAACACTTGACACTCTCCTCCTCTACCAGAGTTTTTATTAGTTAACATAGTAATTTATGATATTTTGCCAAGTAAAATATAGGAGTGTAAAAGTATAAAATAATAATAATATTTAAAAAAACGTAAAGTTAAAGATTGAAATCTTAAACCCAAAAATTCAAATAATGTCCCGCCGTTCCAAAGTAAAATTCATTTTAAAGAAGTTAAGTATTTTTAAGTGTTTTAAAAACAGTTTTGAAAAATATACTTTCGTTCTTCTATTTTATGCTATACTGTTATTGACAAATACTACTTAAAATCACAAAAAAAGTTCCACATCAGAAAAATTCTGTGAAAATAAAACGGATATGAAAGTTTTTTAGGTATAATCCTTGATTATTACGTTCACAGAGTCACTTTTAATTTTATATTCTCTCCGGGTAGCACACTGACATTTTCAATAAGAAGAATTTGATAAAAACAAAACATAACCCTTCAGAAAATAGTGTTTGTCTTTCTTTTGGTGCCGCATATTATAACACTTATATATTTCAAGCCATATGCTGCAAACCTACTCACAAGAACAACAACATAACACATTTAACTGTAATATAACGAGGGAGTCGTTAGGTTGTTATTACACTAGTGAGTACCTAGGCCACTCTATTGATCTAATCTAGTATTAAGTCCTAAAACGTTATTGTGATGTTATAATGCAAGAAACATGGAGAAAATAGAGAAATATGAAAGAAATACCTGAGAAGAATAAATGAAAATCAAAGATTATGTATATATGCGATTAAAGCAAAAATGTTGCAAACATTACTGAATTGCTTTTGACACTGGGCTGAGTCAATTCCTGGTCGACGCGAGCTTCAAACCCTTGTTTCTTCCGGGTATGAACAATTATAAAGAACAATGTAACATGAAGAACAGAATTTTATGTACGTAGTTTTGGTACTGAGGAGGCCGATTCTCGAAGTGACGTTCTGGTAAAGTACGAGAAATAATAAATATAATAATACGGATCATTAATAATCATACCATCGCATTAGAATAACAAAATATTTACTTCCTACATCTAATCGTGCATTCATATGAACGTTATTTCGAGTCGATCGCACGAATTCTCTTTGATTATTTTCGTCAACTCCAAACTCCCTAATATAGCATTAAAGTTCATCAAATACTCCAAAAATTGGGGACCGCTTTCACAGATACAAAAAAATAGTTGTAATGAAGGAATTCATATGACATTTTTCGCAACCCTCGCAAACAAAAGCTCAACAATGTTTCCGGGGGAAGAAGAAGAGAGAAAGAGAGTAATGCCACGAATACACGGCCTCGGACTGGACCTTGGAGACCCATTGATCGCCGTAACCTGGTTTATTATTACTGTCGCATCGAATATTGACGAAAGAAAGCGCGTCCCACAGTCTGAATGCCACATATCAGGCTACTCTTCCAAACTTTGATTTATTTATTTATTTATTTATTATTATTTAATCCTATTAAATTTTATGAGAATTTTGTTTCCTTCTTCACACTTCTCCGCTCAAATGTCATTATCTAATGTTGGCAGTCTTCTCTCATTCCCATTGTCGCATCCCGAATTCCCTAAACCCCATCAATAATATCCAACTACTCTCGCATCAAAAACGTTTGAACTCTCTAACAGAACTAATTCATTTGATTATCTTGGTCTTATCACTATCTGATTGCTACTGAGATTGATTGATCGTGACTAATAAACAATTGTGAGATCGAAATTTTGTACATGAATTATCATCATATACAACTATGATAGTTGCCTGCTCGCTCGCTCGCCTCTTATATTCTTACGTGGACACTCCCTTCTCTTTACACTTCACTCGACTTTATTATCGTTATATTATTCATCCTGTAAAACTTTCATACCACTATTTTTACTTGTAAACCTTTCTTTCACCTAAATCTAGCTCTATGTCACGTTGTACTGTTGTCCTTTACATACAATACAATGCCACGATGCGGTTTCTCATTGAAAGATACCCGATGCTGTTGGTCACATCTCCATTCCTATGGAAATGTTCAACGACAGTGTCGGCTAGCCAGTTAATAGCAGTTTTGGGTGGTTCAAACCACTCTAGTTCAGGTCATTTATTCTTGATAAGCACGAGGAGTCCCTGGGTCGTCTGATCGATGGACGCTGGACATTGCTGGTAGTGGAAAAAAAAAATTGCCCACTAATCGTTTGAATTGCTTATCATCTGATCATTCACTTGCCTGCATTGTTTCTACCACTAACTGGATAAAACCAACTCTTTGTGTTGTAATTTTCATTCTTTCTTATACTAAAAATAATAGTAAATGTGAAGTACATGTCCATCTATCTCACGAGACGATCGATAATCCCTTTCTTCCGATGATAACAATATCTATACTTAACTGAAACCAAATATTGAGGTAGAATTTGAGAAGACAAATATAAGAGTCAAATATAGTTAGCATTAACGTTCCTCAGTGCATATACAGTAACCCTATATACAGTAAATACGTACAATATACAATATACATAAAAGCTGAAAGCTCTCATCTTGTTTTTTGAAAAATAAATATAGGTTGTGCTCTTGCTCTTTCTCGTTTTTTTTTTTTCAAGAACAATTCTATCACATTTTTTTGCTCATGCCACCCTGTTGTAACCATTATATTACCCTTTACTCTTGAAGGTGATAGGTGGCGAGTTGCAGGAACGTTTGATACCGGTACCCTACAGCAAGAGCTCGACAGACCAAGCTGTAAGCGCTCCTCTCTTGCTCACTTCTTTCTCTCTTCTTTCTTGTATAAGATTTTCATTCTCAAAATGTTTATGCTCTTGACTGTGACTTCTTGCTTCAATTTTTCTTTTTGTTTTTATTTTAAAAAATCTATTTTTCATAAGAGCAGGTATTGAGGCCCGGTTTTATGTTCCAAGCAGCCGTTGAAGACATTTTTATGATTTTATTATTCCAGAAGTTTCATTCTTCCGGCTTTTCATTTTTTCTGCCATAGCTTTACATCAATTTCAGTCCATTTGCATTTGTTATATTAACCCCTTTATTTTTTTTCTGCACTCTATGTTTGCCATTGTTATGAAACTATTCTCTCATTCTTCTTCGCCTTTTCGGCTTCTGTGTGTAGAGGAAAAACATCACTTCCAGGCGCTTTACATGATATCTTTAGTAACTAACGTTTATTTCATTCAGTTGCAATTATCCAGTGCCGTCTGGAATAATAACAGCAATGTTGATTTACGTGATATTGGCAAGATTATAACGCATTGGCGGCTTGATGATTATTAGTCAATCCATCGACGTTTTTTATTTACGTGATACATCAACGGTTCGTCACTAATCAGCCACAATTTCAATAGCAGATTCAGTGCTTTTATTTGATATTTTTATAACGCTTCGATATGTGATATAAAAAATAACCAATGCAATCTTCCTATGCACCCAGAAATCCACTGTGGAATGAACGATTTCACGATTATCTGAAAGCATCCCGAAAATCAACACTCACTCATCTATGATCATTCATAAAGACTTCAATTTGACCATCTTTAGTGCCTGTTGCTTTGCATCAACGTCCATAGCCATTAGTTATAAATACAATTCAGGTTCTGATGATCACGATTGCATTCTCGTGGCCATTCTACTGGGAAACAAAGACGAACATGATAACGCACGTGGAGAATGTTTATTTTCTATCGATAATGAATAATAGTCCCAAACAAAAAGCAGTCCTTGCAACCTTTGACAATTCTCATATTTCTAATTATTATTTGATTTTATTGACAAAAACGAGAACATAGTAATTGCGAATACTGGCCATCACGAAGACCAACATTAAATGACTCAGCCGGCAAAATGGTTTTTGGCAACATCTTGACGCGACACATTGCCGAATATTATCAAAGCCATTACCAGCAGATTATACACGAAAAGACGACTATGTATAAAAAGTTAGTTCAATGCTCTTCGTGCATGGTACATAATTCGCGTGCTGTATATCCTGCCAGCTACGTCAAAAGTACACCTATCCACCCGTCCAAAGAAAAACCGAAAACGAAAAGTTAATGTCCTATCCCCTTTCTCGGGATGCTTTGGCGATGGCGCACATGACAAGACGCGTAAGTATATGCAATATCAAAAGAACAGGCATTTTGTCGTATGATCGTTGGTACCTGGGTGATCGCGATGGTGTCTTTTCATGTTCATTTCTATTTGATTTTTTTTTTTAACGACATCCCAACTATTCCGTATCACATTTGTTATTCGTTCATTTCTCGTTAATTGTCTCTCCAATTATTTTACATGTCCTCTGTATTATTGTCATGCTGTGCAGCTGACGATCATGACAAGACGATAATAGATATGACGGATGGTAGAAGGATCGCGACCGTCGATGTTGATACTCCATTGTTCTGTTATCAACTCCGATGATGCATGCATAAGTAGTTTAGTTATCCTGTTTGTGGGCAAGTAAATTATTTAATCAGTAATTATTCCTGGTGATATTTTGCGAGGAATAACTTACTCGCCCATTGCATATCAATTTTGTATGCCTTACTCGGGAGTATTAGTTGTCACTTACAATGTGTAACCTGCTTGCGGAAAAACAAGCTTGCATTTTTTTTACAGCTGGTGACTGGGCTCGAGAGAAATCCTGTGATCGCTTTTACTAACTTTCAATTGCAGCTACAAAAAAATACTCGATACTTTTTCACCGCTAATTTCTACATTCACGCTTACTGGCACGGACGAGCCATTTCCCGAGATTCAAATGTGCTGTTACACAGTCGTTTTCATAATCATAGCTAGTCAACGATGGGAATGAACATAAATTTGGTGGAGTGGTAGAATAGAGCAAACCAATTGTTCACTTTTAGTTATGGGAATATTATCATGAAGCGTAATTTCACGATTAATCGTTCGATCGTAAATGAGATTTTTAAACCAATGGGTTTTTGGGATTATTCAACTGGTTTCTGCAATAAATGCAGCGGCCAGAAAAGATGTAAAATTAAAAAAAAATCTTGCATAAAAAATTTTCTATATGATTGTTTTTTTGGTGGAGTATTTTAGAGACAAGAATATTGTTACATTTCCAATTAAACAATTGTCTTTTCAGTGGTTGACTAAGAAATTTAATGGAGATACTACTGCATGAAGGGTATTTTATCGGTAGATATAGATTATTCATTTTTCACTGAACAAAGTATTGTGATTCAAACACATCTCCGTTTAGTGAAATATCACATTTGTCCTGTTACGTTTTGCTACTCGCCTTTTGAAACAAAATCTCAATAAATACAATAAATAAACGAAAAAAGAATACAAGTAATTCATGAAGGTGGGAGATTTATAAATTCCCAGTAGACTTTTCACTTTATCCTCGAAATGCCCGAGATATCCATCTATAGAGCATTACAAATATTCCTTTTGTTTGTAAAAAAGGACAAAATAAGTTGGAAGAATTTCCGAATGGAAATTCATACCGCCAAGAGGATCTGTAACGCAAGCCTCGACTATTTTCAGTTTCCCAAATTCCTCCTCGGCATACTCTCCTAGTGTACATTGTTTTTTTAGAGCTAATCTCGAAAGGGCTTTATAGGGCTTTATAGCTCATAGTCAGCCAACATGGTTCTGATTAAGCCTTGTGGCTATCCGGATATTCGTTGCAGTCCCCAATCATGACGACAGTTACTCGCATCGTTATTGAATGAAGTAATAACAAATTGTAATGTTCACTAATTACAATTCTTTTATCGGAATTTATATATATATATATATTGTTTTTTTTTTGAGGACCATCCGCGGTGAAAGTCCCCGAGTGATTTTCATATAAATAGATATCGATCATCTCTTGATATCATGTGGTGACTAAAAAGCTAAACAAAATTTTCGGTTCAAATACATTTTACTCTAATTTTGATTATCAGAGGTTGATCTACCGTTAACCTCGTCTTGTAGTAGCCTTGAACACCTATAATGTCCAATTTTAATGTCCCATCAGTGAAAATAATCATTGTTACACGATAAGAGAACTTTTATTCTACAGAATATGTGAGAAAAAAAGTTTGAATCCAATGAAATTTATAAATCAAGTAACGTCGTCCTGTACATCTTTCCCACCCTGATGTTCTCAAACCCGGACAATTGTGCTTCATATTACTCCAATTTTCTCCATTCAAATAGAAAATGCTGACCTTGCGAATCCTTAGCTGCAGCTCACACGTACACTGAGAAAAAAAATCCCAGCGCAGTTAATATTTTGTTCTCATATTTCTAGATAATTAAACTCTCCATTATGCTACACTTAATGAATAATAATGTTAACCATGAATTCAAAATGCAACAGCTTATTTGGCAAGGAATGGCTCGCCTAAACTCTATTATACATCACGCACATTGTGTGCTTCACTGGTCTACATTAATCATGAATCATGCATGCGATATTGCCGCAGTATTTCGGTTACACTACGTGTAATAAATGGCGTCCTTCGTTGTTTATGTCTATATGTATCAATATAAATGTACTTCGTCATTCGTGTATGATGAAAAATGAATTCGAACGAGAAAAGGCTTGACTTTTTTTTCTTCCACGCCATATAAAAATTCCGAATAATCCCACAATACATTCCTCGTCGTTTGTTCATCTTTCACTAACCCCCTCCCCTCAACGGTGCACACATTTCCATCGTCATTCCTTGCAATTTATTTTTTTCGCGTTTTATCCTATTTGTACATAATAAGACACTTGTGATGTGTCTTCTGAAAAGGCAGAGTACATTTCCTTTCTGCACTCAACTATTTTTTAAAAAATACACATTTATTTGAGCATGTGCCGGTTGCATGCAACATACCGGAGTGAGAATCCAAAAAAGTATCCATCATTTTACCGGGAATACGTGAAAGTCCATTTATTTTAACCGGTGATACATTTTTGCCGCCATCCATCCTTGCATTCTACCTCTCAAAATAATGAACTTTTTCCATGAAAATCCCTCTGCTTTTTTCCTACTACTATGATGCATACTAAGATGCACGGTCCTAACAATAATGACAAAATTTAATGACTACTGATTATGTTTAAGATATCCAATAATGAACAGACTAATCTCATCCCGTGCAACACGTTGCGTTCCAGATTCGCGTAGTAAACGCATTTCGGCAGGGTCTAGACACGCGTTACGGTGAACATAGCGGCTTGACCCTAGCAGAGGTACTACGGAAGCAGTCATCGCTGAGCAAGCGGCACTCACAAACAAGCAGTATCGACTATGCCGACAACATACCCGATGAACTGAACGTACCTGAAATTGATGTCGAACGTCTCTCGAGTCACAGTCACACAGAGACCGCAGTCTAATAATTTGAAATGAAAAAAAAAAAAAATAATAAGCCAATTTGTTAATACTAGACTGACATCATCAACAGGAAGCAGCGCAGCAGTGTCATCAGACCGATGAACAACGAGGAACGCGTGCATTACTGGAGTAAATCAGCTTTAAAAAACAGTATCCGAGTCATCTACGCACTGCTCACGGCGATACCAGTGATGACAGCTTGATACAATGTTTTCTTTGTTTGTGTTTCCTCAATCAACAATGAGTGAAAATTGAAATTCAAGTGCAGGTGGGGGAGAGAATCGTCGTCAGATGGCTCAGCGGCCTCGCTTAATATGTGCGCGAATGTTTTAAAAAAATAAAATAATAATTTAAATATTGTTTAGTTATCGGAGAATAAACTCTTTGGAGACGTCTCCTCGTCGGGTGTGCGCGAATAATAACGGATGATGAGACTCAATGTGCGGTGGTCCTTTGACGAAAGAATGATCATAAATAAAAAAAAAACACAAAAAAATTAATATAAAATACATAATTCTCTCTCTCTCTCTCTCTCTCTCTCTCTCTACGTCTGTCTCTCTTTCTCCATACGAGATGATAAACGTAATAAATTGGATAGAAGAAATGGGAACGATATATATTAATTGCTAGAGGAAAGGGAAAGGGAGGCGGAAGAGACATACCGGACTCACTCCACATTATACACACAAAATATTTGAAGAAATTCAACTCAATTCACGCGTTCAATTAGCACGTTATTCATGCGCTCTGCGCCTCCAACGTGATTTCGCCATGGGGGAATTATTATGTACGGGGAGAATTCATTGTGTGTTAATGTGTGCTTCGTTTTATATGCCCAAGCACATTCAGAAGATCGTCTGTTAACTGGCGACTATCGCACTAAACAAAGAAATGAAAACTAGAAAATACCGAAATAACGCACCACTGCCTTCTCAATTTCGTCGTAATTGTTAATCTATTATTTATCATTCATTTATATTTTCTGTTTGTCAATTTATGTTCACTGATGAATTTCAAATGTCGCGTATTGAATCAATCTTAGCTTGTCGGTTTTTTCACTCATTTTTAATGCACCTGTGACTCATGAATCTTTAATTCCATTTAATCACATTGTAATATCCATTTATTTTCATTCATTATATTTGTATTTTTAAATGCACGCGATTGTACTTCATTCAATCACCATTGTACTTGGGCAAGAGTTGTTATAGTTGTTATATTGCGGGGTTATTCACATAATCACGGAGGTATATGGGTATTTTCAGGTGAACCAGATTTTTTTACAACATTTTTCTCACTTTTGATATCGCTGCAAATGTGGTAATTGCAATGGAATCATTGGATGGATTACCATGAATAATTACGTTCATTCATTGCAAATAAGAAAACAGGAAAAGTTTGTTAACAAAGGAATGAAAAATGCCCAGCTTTATCGAGAAGTTTCTGAGATGCGAATATGAAGAGGATCATTAACCCTGTTTTTAAAGTTATTCGTACCATTCGATGATCAACGATCTATTCTTCAGTTCTCCGTCATATTGTAGACATTAACTTTTTTGCACGCAAAAGCTTTAAATGTCAACAGAGAAAATAGTATATTGCCGGATGGGCGTTATGGGGTTTTTTGCTCGCGTGGTGTTTGGCAAACCGAGCCGAAGGCGAGGTGGCCAACCACGCGAGCAA
>JAPYZN010000312.1:0-42157 GCA_030522865.1 Psyttalia lounsburyi | reverse complement strand
ATACAACGTGAATTTTCACCTTGTGGCCTATTTTTATTTGATTCAGAGCGACTAATCTATTTGAATTTTCGTTCGATGTAAATGATACATTATTTGTTTTTCATTTACCTTTGCTGGATTTTGACGGTAACCCTTCAAAATGACATCAAATCTTTTACACTCTTTTGTTTCCTACACGGTGAATATAACAGAATTTAATTTTTTTTTAAGTCATGCGAGGAAGAGGTGATAGACAAATGTGGGGAATTTGTTATAGAATTCTATTGGATTTTCTACGCGGGGAGAAATATTCAAGAACAATTGTCCGCCAGGGGGCCTGGAGAACGAAAGGAAAAGCTATCCACAGGAGAACAGCTCACGAGCAAAAAAAATTGATTAAAATATATATAAATATTATTTGCAATGGACGTATTGCGAGAAAGATTCGTCCCAATATTTCTTACTATCCTACCAAAATCATATCAAACAGGAGAACTATCGATCTCCCCTCCCCCAATTTTCCGTCCTTCCCTTCCAACTCTCGCGAGTTATAATTGGCTCTTCTGGTGATGTAAGAAATTCGAGAATATCCTGACGTGGATGGAGATGCACCAGACGTAAATCCATCCCCAAGTTCAAGATCTTGTGAATACTATAGATCGCAGTGAGGAAAAAGAAATTAGGTTGTTGGAAAAGACGAATATCTTTTCGTGGATTGGGAGAGTCGGAGTGGTTGTGGGTAGAGGATAGAGAGAAACTACGGGAAATAGACTTTCTTCGGTTGAATCGTGGGAAACGGATTTCTGGCATTCGAAGCTAAGATTTGTGTCTACTCTCTGAAGCATTAACTCTTTTTTTTTTCATTCTGGTCTGGTAATGTGGTTTTTCCGTTTTCCAAATTGTAATTTTGAATTCGGAATGAGGACGCTCGATTGAAAAGGGAAGACGATTTTTTCGAATCCTGATAAATATATATTCCTGAATATTCCCTGATATTGTAATCGTAAAGAGAAAAATTTTTTGAGCCTCTAATTTTGAGCACTCGCTCTTATAATAAAAATTTTTTTAAAGAAAGATATATTTACACATGATTTTTTTACAGATACTCTCAAAAAATTTAATGTCTCTACAGTGTACTCCCGTCCTCCAGTCGCTCACCATATATGTACGTATGTGCATGGCAGTAATAGAACTCGGAAAGCTTTATGGATAGTGTCATGACGGAATGGCATTCTCTCGCCCCAGCCGGTAATGTCATGCTAAGATCAATTTGATATTCAACGCGTCACACCATAGACTCTTTGTCTGGAGTTCAAGAGATTCACTCGAAAATTCTCCTCCACCATTATCATAAGCTTTTTCTCTACTTTTTCTACAGTCATTCGGGGCAATATTATGTCCCATCAGTTGGGGCACTACTAGGTCTTAGCCAGAGTGTTTCATTGGCAGCCCCTGTCACTCGTCTCATCTCAAAATAAAAGAAGTCTATAATTGCATTCTCCCTGAATGCGTATATATTTTTTGCTCATAAATTAGCTCCAATTTTATCATTTTCCAGAGCAACTGAATCGACTAGATTCACTAGCGGGGGGGGGGGGGGGGGGGGGGGGGGGGGGGGGGGGGGGGGGGGGGGGCGGCAGGGAGTGCTGAGCACAATGAGGAATTTTCCTGGTGTGTTATTCCCCGTCGAGAAGGAGGCGACCAAAAGACGGGATGAGCTGTTCTTTCGTCGGAGTCCTCTGGATTCGGTAGATAAAAATAATTTGAGTAAGCTCGAACAAGAGTAAATTTCAGGGGAATAGGAAGTGGAAGGGATGAGGGAAGTAGACACCTTTGTTTCGGGCGTTCCTTCTTCTTCTTCAATCCAAATATACGTAGTCTCCTTCCCGCGCTCGCCCCCTTTTTTTTTTTTCACGAGACCTCATTTTCAATTAAAGCCGGGAGAAAAGCCCAGACACCGTAGGGGAGACACAATCAATCGCTGATTCCCTGGCTGAGGCCTCAAATCGATGGATTGTGTTTTTAGATGCTGGGTAACACTTTTACAGAGGGAAATCATTGCTCGTTAGTCGTTTTATTTAATTAAATTACTAAACGGTTATTAATTTTGGGATTTGATGGCTGACCAGATAATCTAATTTCTCAGATAAGACATTATCTGATTTTTTGGCTAAAAAAAGTCTAAAAGTTAAAAGTTATTCAAATTTCATTCAGTAAATTGTTTAAATAGATATACTGAGAGACAAAATAATTTTCAGTTCACTGACTCGAAAAAAAAAAATTCTCGCCTCAATTCTTAAAATCCTGAAATCTCCAGTTGCAAGAAAATTTCTTAAAGATATTTCTTGTTCCCATCGACGGCAATTGTGGCGGATAAATTTTTTTAATTAGCTGGGAATGGGGTTAGGAAGTTTATTAAACTAAGTACAACCCTCATGCATATTAATCAACGCTTTCAAATATACACAGAGACTGGCAGTGACTGGCGGTACCCTGAAACTTTTCGTTTATTAATACGAATTGCCACTCGTAAAAGACGAAAAGACGCGCGGGATGCCTTAGATGTCCTCCACCCCCGGTGCTTTACGGTGTCCTTAATTAGTCGGCTAGGATGTATTTATATATCTCTATGTAGTTGGTGTACATATATATATACAGTTAGGACGATGGAATTTGATGTCTACCCATCACTCGCACCTCCATACCAAGCCGGAATGAAAACAACTTTATAGAACATGTAATCCGAGACGGGTCTTTATATGTCCGAGGAGCCAATAGGGACCTTCCTCCAAAGTTATCTCATCGGCAGCTACATAAGCCTTCGAGTGAAATATTCTCAACTTTTCGGAACTTTCGAGTGGAGTATTCTCATAGAAACGTACATTCACGCGGAAAAATATTCTCGCGAAATACGTGATTTAAAAATATAATTTACGCTCTAGAAATCGGTTGTTTCATTTAGACAAACTTGTAAATTACGTGAAACCGTAAATCGTAATTACAAAGTCACCGAAATATAAAAAAAAAAAATAGGAGAATTTATTTGAGAGATAAATACCAAAGACCTAGACAAGACTCTTTTGTTTTAAATTATTGCCAATAACTTGAGCATTGAATCTGTTAAAAATAATCAAAGTTCTCGAGCACCGCAGTATAGAAACGTAAATATTCTATAAACCAATGGCCGCACTGCCACTTTCCTTTGTCACTCCAATTAATATAATCCCCTGGAACTCAGCAAGATCTCGGTAGATCTCCGTGGAGAAAGGAGAATTGAGGTAGTAACCAGATTCCCCTCCCCCAGGAGCATCAGCGAAACAAGAAACAATAGTTCAATGGAGCCACGAGCTCGTCTGCCACCCCCCGCTCGCCCTGGCCCGAAGCACTCTCGTATTGCCTAGTCAGCGGAATATCCTCAAAATGTGGATGTCGTTTTTATGCCACTGTCATTTGGCAAACGAGAGATCCCCCGGTAATAGTTGGAAGGGGGTCGACAGAATTACATTCAACGTTGCACTTGGAGGTTTTTGTTGAGGACAACCCGAAACATTGGGAACGTACGAAAAGTGGGTCTCCCATTTGAAATATTCACCGATACCTCGGCGCCACGTAAGATCACACAAAACGCAGCTTGTAAACCCCAAAAGCAGCTTACTGGTGCAACTTGAGGAGAGTGGAAGTTATTTTATCGGCCTGGGTACAGGAAGTAAGATATATTATAGAACAAAGAGATATAGGGGGTGGGAGGGGATGGGCTTGTTCGGGTGTAGAGTTATTTAGTGGTAAAGTGTTATTTTAGCTGGCATACTATGTGGGTCACCAAGGGCTTAGTACTACGGAGAGTAAGCCTCATGAAACACGAGTACCTACCCAGGATGACGCCCACTAACTCCTTTATGGAGATGGAAGCTTATGCATGAATTGTGGAGATAGTGCAGTCTACGTCTAGTTGATGTTTTACATTCAAAAATTCAAGGATATTGCTCGATAGGATTGCAATCTCTCGTACTTTTCTGTAATTATTACGTTAGATCCAATAGATTTTTCGGGGATACTCGTTGATTTTTTTTTAAATCGTTTAACGTGCGCAATTTATTATTAAATCATTGACAATATGATTGAATTTACGGAATATTTAAAATTTTTGTCTTCATCATTTACCTTCTAATATAATTGATCTGCATTTGAGACTTATTTGGGCTCGTTCATTTTTTAAAATTTGATATTAAATTTTATCATTTTATTTTTCATAGGAAATTAATAAAATACGTAAATTTTGAATTTATAAAATTTATCAATCCCTTCTTCCCAACTCTCGTCGTCCGTAAGTCGTGAGGGGAGGGGAGGGGGCGTGGTCAAGGGGAGGGGAATAACTGCCAACAGCGCGCGAGGAGGGGATACTCTCTACGGCATTTTTTCCGGCAGTTTGAAAATGGCTCATAAAATGAACTACATGATCGAAATTTATTAATCATTAACGGAAAGACATTCCGCCCTTTTATTTCTCGCCCACAATTAACACCCTCGCCAGCCAATTTTTCCAAGTACATTATCCCCAATTACGTCACTCGAGAATAAAAATATCTTGAAATAAATTGAGTGGTTAAACCGGCAGAAAACAAGCGTCTCCAGGCCTGGGAGCTATGCCAAAAGATTTGACCAGCTCAAGTTATTCAATCGCTCCAATAAAAGGTGGGCACAAGTGTACTCACCATAACTGGCACGTTGTGCTTGTATTTTCTCGGGAGTAAATGGAGTAAGGGTAATCTTAGTGAGCCACTTGGTTGGAATTAAGGTCGCTGGAAAATAGTTCATTGCTTTCGTCCCGAGAATTGATTGTTCATTATGTGTACGACAGCCTGGCAAACCCAGGGATTTAATTTCGCCTGAGTCATTTGAGTCTTAATTCATTTCGTGAAATACCTGCCAATCTTAATTAACAAATTAAACAAAGAGATAATTGATGCATTAATAATTGAACAAAAATCCAGTCGTCAATCTCATGTGACGGCCAGTGATGTAACGCTGCAATCAACTACACAATAACTTCATTCCCTATTTTTTTTTCTTCCCTCCGGAGTTCTTTCAATCGAATAGCAAAAATGAATGGAAAATCCATTCGTCTATTTGACGACTTGAAGGAGATGATGTAACTCTCGCAATCTACTACACAATGACTTCATTCCTTATTTATTTCCCATTGCGGAGATACCTTCTTCACCCTCTAGATATACAAATCGTGACGTCATCCTAGTCCTGAGTGGAATCATCTTGATCCTCGATGGGAAATAGACTGTGAAAACCCGACAAGTTGGGTAGAAAAAGAGAACTAACTCGAGCTGGCATTGGGAAAAATAAACGTATCCGGAAATTGATGTTTCTTGGCATTCGTTGAATTTCTGAAGTGCATGAAGCATTCCAAAATCACAATTTCCAATGTGAATGATGAAAAATTTATCTCCAAAGGTCTATCCTGCTCGATTTTTTATTTACTCCTGTCCCTAGATTCCCCACAATCTCCTTATTTATTTATTGAAGGCCATGCCCTAATGCTGTGAAAATTCGTAATTAAATATCGACCTGTATTTTTCGGTGAATGTCTCTCGAGAAAGATCGATATCGTCTCATCGTATAGAACAGTATATCTGATTTCCCCTCGAAATCCCTAAAAACTCAACTCCCTCGCTAAACTTGCTCGCCCCCGCTCCCAGTCGTTTTCCTACCCTCCTCGCCAGTCCCTGTCTTCAGCAGAAATATTTATATCTCTCAGTTTCTTAATTGCCCTCCACTCCCTCCACCTCAGTCACCCGCCGACCTTTGTTTCTCAGCGTTGGGGGTGTGCATCCAGGTTGCCTGCCCTTTCCAAAAAGTTAACGTTGTAATTACCGTACGATAACTATCGCCTACCCTGAAATCGCGGCTGTTTCTTAATGGACAAGTCGTTTCGTTTAAACTTTTGGATTATGCAGGAGAGGTCGTAGGTTGAATAACACTGTCGCCTTCCGTGTACACAAACTCTGGCAATCGTCCCATTCGGAGAAAATTCCAGTTAATACTCAACTGGCGACCTTCCGAATGAGAGAAAAAGAATGCACCGGAATGAAATCCTGCAGGAGTAAGAAATCTGAGAAGACATTCAGAAAAAATAGGAGCCGGGTGATAAGAGGGATAAAAGAAGGCAATTCAATGAAGATCAGAAGATCCAGTTTCGCGGGGTTTCTCCCGTAGAATTTTAATTAGAAAATTAATAAAAAAAAAAAGAACCTCGCCTAGAATATCCGTCATTCAAAGACACTTTTTTCTGCAATAACTTTTTCTGTAATAAAAAAAAATAATCGAATTTTTAAAACGTTTCAATCCATTTTGCAACGTAACAAGGGATATTCTCATTCAATAGTCGTCCCCACCACGGATTCGAAAGCTCCGAAAAAATGCGGACTCGCCAGTAATTGAAGAGACCGCGAACGAAAATATCTAGCAAAGTATTCCTGAAATTGCATGTTTTCTTTTCAATATTTTCCCTGCAACTTTTTTTTTTCGGAAAAATCAATTCCACCGACATCCCGGGGCCAGAAAAGCTGTCCTTGCACGGAGAGAAAAAATATAATTTACCGAATGTACTCGCTTCGGACAAGCAAATGCATGCAATTCCTTTACTAAAAATACCTATAATAATTTAAATTCTTGTCAGAAGAATATTTGATTAAATTCTTTTTTTTTCTCAGTGTGATCTCACGGTTCAATCTCATTTTTTATTTTACCATGAAATGAGGAGCGCCGTCGAGCTCTCCATTTTCTTTTTTTTCTACAAAATTCTGTTAACCATAAACCCACATTCCACTTTGTCCTCTTGATTATGCCGCGCGTGTAATACTTCAAATTCTATTGAATCAGCAATTTAAATTTAATATCGTCATCTCGCGGCCATTTCAAAAAGCCGGCAAGAGGGGACAGTGCCAGCCAGTGAGGGATCATAGTTGCCGTACGGCGTTTAGTACGTGTGCTAAAAATAAGCCATTACGAACATGTGTCTCCGGAGTGATTAGCATAATGCTGCAGAAGACTTTTTGCCGATCTCGCCTGTTCCCTGCCGCCCTACCGCCCCCCCTAGATTGACCTTGAATCTCCAGGACGAGGGAGAGGACCGGGCATCAGCGTTGGCTTGCAGGCCGACTATTTCCACCTCCTACTACTCGAATTCCTAAATAGAAATGGAATAATGGCAATTACGTCGTTGCAAGGAATTTATGTCAACAACGTCCGCTGGAAAAGCTCACACTCGAAGCGTAAATAGGAGAGATGTTGAGTTAACACTGAAATCGAATTGTATTTCTCCTTCGTTTTCCTTTAGGCTATGCGCCATCGTGTATGTGCCGTAATACAGTATTTGATTCCATTGTTCATGACGGTAATCAATTTGTCGAAAGTGTATGAGGGCAACAGTCTCTGTTGAGTCTGTAAATAGACAGTTCGTGATTTGTTGAGAGATATCGATATCTCTTCAGTATAGGAAATTTTTAATCGATGCTTGATGACCGGGAAGCGCGAAAATTCCGGGAATTCTCGCTGTAATATTTCGAAACTTCCACAGGGAATTTTGTTCGTTGCATCCGTTGCAACGTCTCGAGTCAATGAGAACTGGACATTCCAGATTCATTTGTCCCGGGTAAATTAATAGAAATCCTGGAAATTCAGTGGAAGTTATATTCAGGAAAATTCCATTGGACTTCCAGTGGAATTTCCCAGAATTTTAAAATCTATAGTTCGCGGGAAAAATAACTCGAAAAACGATGACTGCGGTTCAATGAAATAGGCCGTATTACACCGAGAATCGGAGGTGTAGTGCTCAACGGGGCGTGTAACCGCGCTCTCTTGTGCGCCTCTCGCAACGCCACATGCATACGGCACTCCACCGGGTGAAGGGGATAAAACCAGCATTGGTCAGACAAACATAGCCACCGATCCGTAAACAAATCGTATTAAATCTGTGCGATCAAATGTTAACATTCAAATAATCGAAATTTCTAACCCGAACTGTTACAAAATCGCGGAAATTGCTGTGTCGGATTGTTTACGGTGAGTTAGTTTAAATACGAGAAATAGATCGTTCTCGATGGCACGGGAAAATTGCTCATCCTATTCAAAGATATTTTTTCCTCAATAAACTCTTCTTTAATAAAAAAAAAATCCAACATTAATTTTTAAATCATCTCAGTCCACTTTAAACCGTAACAAGTGATATTCTCATTCAATAGTCGTCCCCTCAACGGATTCCAAAGCTCGGAAAAAATGGAGACTCGTCAGTAATTGAAGAGACCGCAAACGAAAATATCTAGCAAAGTATTCCTGAAATTGCATGCTTTCTTGTCAATATTTTCCCCGCAACGCTTTTTTTTTTCGGAAAAATCAATTCCATCGACATCTCGGGGTCAGGTAAGCTGTCCTCAATTCCATAAATTTTATCTTTACCCGAGTGTAATCTAAAAAAACCGCCCGCCCCCTACCCATTCCCGTTCAATACCCATCCTCACGGATTTAATTAACTCGCTCCTGAGCTTTCATTGAATTATGTCAAGTCACGTCTCCCCCTGCACGCCCTCCCCCCTCGCCCATCCAACTCTATAATCTTTGTACTATGCCACTCGAAACGTATTTTCACCAAGATGTTACGACAGGATAAGCGGCCCTCTCTCTTTCTCGGCTGGCGCTCTCTCGCTTCCTCCTACAGGCCAAAGCCCTTGGTGGCACGTACTTGTTCACCACACTTTACTAACTGTCGTTGTCGTTGTACCAGTCTTCTTCTTACGCCTCTCAGGTTATATCCCAACACGTAAATGCATTTACCGTATGTATGTATGTTTAGTTTCTCGTCCAATGTCTTCGGGTATAAACGTTGCCTCGTGACAGTGAAGGCGCACAGGATTTCACATCTTCCACTAGTGGGTCTTCCATCTCGCGCCCGCTTCAAGAGGGGAAAAAGGGTGAGTGAATACATCTAGTTTGTGAGGAGTCAACCAGACTGAGTAGGTGGGGCCAAAGTCTATTACCTTCAACCATCTGGAAACTGCCAGAATGTATTTTATTCAGATTTTTTTTCAGCTTCTTCACGGTTTCCTTGCGCACCGCCCCCAATTATCGAATATCTCCTCATTGTTTTGTTGCGTAGCGACGTGAGGGAGACATTATTCAACAATAGCAATTTTTTATTTTTTAATGCGCCCAATCGAAAAAAAAAATTACCAGTGCGTTTGGTAATTTAGAGAGTGAAAAATACGCGTTCGGATGCCTCAACTACGCTTAGATTGCTCTGTGTGAGACTTAGAAATTTTTAAATAAAAAATTCACCAAAATCTGCAAGCGAGAGGGGATTGCTGCGAGCAGTGTGTCAAAAAATAATGGAAAATAAATTATAGCAGACATTACGGAGATTGATTTGAAGATCATGAGCTCGAAATGAATGCAAGTAAATTTTCTGGGAAGTAATTTATTTTGGAGAAATTCTGGGTGGAGTCATCCTAAAGCTCCAATTGTTTTCTGCGCAATAGTGCCCCATCTGTTCTCCCGGGAAGCATTCACGTTTTATATTGCTCAAGGATGCTTTTACATCATATCTACTGATCGGAGTAGGTGTGATCAGGAGGGCCGTAAATGCTTGGAGATTATGAGAATACAGGGACGCAGATGTCCCACGGAAACTTTCTACATTGGGGATTCGCACCATGTTTACTCCTATTTTTCATTCGCACTCTGAGAGAAATTAATTGTTTCGCGAAAAGTGATCAATACTCAGATCTGCGGGACTAACTCCCCCAGTTCTCGATGAATCCCAAAAAAACCAGTCCTCTCCGAATTAATTAATTTAATTTTCTCTCTCCGCGCTATAGGAGACTGAAAAAATATTTTCAATCGTTTCCGGCACCTTCGGCTGCTCAGATATTCAGGAGAATCTTCGCTCAGCGGTCTCAAAAAAAATGGTATCCAGAAAATATTTTTTACACGACAAAAATTGTATGTAAAGAAAATTGTTTACATACGATTGCAATGCATGTCATCAATCATTGAATATCCCGATTTCGAACCCTCCTCAGTGCGCTATAATAGCGAACCCCAAGTTCAACCCTTCAGAGTGTCTTTACCATCTACAATAGCTTCGTCTGGAGCATAACAAGCTGTGATAGGCCGACATAACCTTAGGAGAGGTCCCCTGTCAACACCGACAAAGCGCCTAACCGCCACTTTGAAATGGGTGGGTGTCACTACCATGTGTTGTACCAACAGGTCTGCAAGACACATTTCGATGCCACTAATTTTTTTAATAAAGCCGTAAAGGGAAACGTCTGACAAACTACATCGAGTACTCCAGTTTTACCCCTAAATTGACGACAATTAGAGGGAGTCTCAGAAAAGGGAGGGCTCATGATGATTTTATAATATCCATTAGCAGTACCAAAAGCACCAGAAGTATATGAAGAAAAATTCCCCTGGTGTCATGGCAATATTTATTTATTAATCAGTGACAACATCTCCTGCAATTCATCGACGATCTCTATCGTTTCATTTAATAAAATAAATATTTATTTGGCTATTATATTTACTACCGCCTTTCTAGATCACCGAAATTATATGAAAAAATCCGACAATTTGAGCTGACCAATTAAAATTCGATCTGTATAGCTCGTGTGCATGCAAACCCACCATTTATTCCCCAAAAATTACCTCTCATCGACCTGTGAACCTCGTCCTACGATGATATACGATCAATCCCGAGTAATAAGTCACTAGAAAAAAAAAGCCTCACCGCTATCTCTCCTCATCGCTGTCCTTCATAATTCCTGAGAAACTCGCTGAGATAATAATTTATATCTTAAGTGGTGTAAATTATGTCACGAGTCTCACGGCAAATGTAATCACGCGAAAAATTGGTTTCCCTCTAATTGTTCTCTATTTTTATGCCTTCAGAATCGAGCTCATCTACCGATATCATATTTTAATAGATTCCCACTCTGGCCACCTGAATAATTTAGCCCAGCTGAAGATTCAAAATTACATTAATAATTCGAGTTGAAACGTATAAATTATTTATCACCATTATTAATGTTTCCCATTATAAGGAAATATCATTGAAATATTTCATACATATTTCAATCACTTTTCACTCAGAATTAATTAATAATTAAGTGAGAAACATTTTTTTAGAACGAATTCAGGAGGACCCGATGACCATGGATCATGTGTATAATTAATCGTAAACCGATTCTCTGGAGCTCATAAACGTTTCAAATTCAAAATCAAGTAATGTTCAAATTGGAACCTTTATTACGCGAATTAATCCTCGTTGCAGTAATTAATATTGAAAATTATATATAATGTCTTTAGAGTAGACTCGCAATATTCGACGAATATTTCCATTAATTTTCCCTCGAATGCTCCGAATAATCAGGCTTACCCTAATTTCCTGGTGTTTATCAATGATTCGCATTGAAAGCTGATGAATTTTGAAATCAAATTTTTCGAAATAACTCACGCCGGGAGAATTAATGTCGATAATTATTGACGTCATGGGGATTGAGCTCGAGAGTATTCTGTTTCCGATGACATTTCCGTAATGCCGGCATATAATCTCTAGGAAACTATAGCCAACCGCGTATGGTATCAGACCGCTATACGTCATGACCTATGCTCCCCGCGACGTCACAAGATAATATACGTTTCCATTTCAATTCACTTCAACTTATAAAAAATAGAACGCACTCGTGACGGCACTTGGGCGTTGATAATTCAAGCGAGGAAGTAAATTTTTCATTATGATCCTAAAAATTACGGCAAGTGCGGTTGTACGCCCAAAAATATACAAATTAAAAGGAACATTTTGAGAGCCACGTAGCTTCTGCATACCTGAACCCAACCATTTATTTTATCTGGTCTATATATGACTTGGCATCGACGTAAGTCCCGAAGCCACTGGCCGTTTGACACACGCCCCATGCAGCGTCACTATGTAATTGATGTTTCCGTCCCCCATTGACTTCAACTTTTGAAAAGTCGTACTCACTCATTCATGACGTCACACCGTGGACTTGATGTATATGAGCAAATATGACGTACCTTGAAGGGTCTATATGTCCGTCCATTAGCAGTATCTGGCACTCGCTGCATCATTAATAACGATTGATTTCACTGGAGGTGAGGGATAAAAATAAACCACCACTTCAAAGCGAACGCATCGATTCGCAATTTTTGTTACACCGTAAATTCGTCTCATTACAAATTCAGAGGAAGCTATATCGGAATGGCACTGAGAACGACAACTGATGCACTGGCAAAATGAAAATTACCGATACGAACTGGACGACCGAACTAAACGGACTAAACTGTAAACAAAGTGTCGTCGAAGAATAGCTGGCAAATCGATACCCATCAAAACAAATCCTCATTACACCAATAGTAAACAATAAGTAACTGTTGGGGTTTTGTTTACAATCGTTCTCCATCGAGGATGAATATGGGAGCTGGAAAAGGGAAAAGAAAAATTATTTGTACGTAGGGTTTTATTACGAGTGGTGAGTGAACAAATAACAGACACTTTTACTCATTTATTAAAGCAAATCTTTATTATAGCAATAGTGAACAATGGATAACTGTTAAAGATTTTTTTTAACATATTTTTTTCCGTTTTGATAAAAATAGCGATTGGATGTTTTAGGTTTGTCTTTAGGTGAATATCTAGAGGTTTTTGTTTTCACTTACGGTTTATCGGCGAGAAACAGAAAAAAAAGGAGAATCAATGTTCATTGGTTGGCCATCCCTGGTGCATTAATGTCACTGCCTCCCGATAAGAAACAAGAATAATTGATACCGGAAAATTGAGTTTCATTCAGCAACTAGGGCGATAATATACGCTACAGTAAAATTATGTCATTGTGATATTAGCTCTTGCATTCAAAGAAGGGAATACAATGCATTCTTGTGATTAATTTCATCCCCTTCTCTATCTCCATAGACCTCACAATTCCAATTGGTTTTCATTTTGCGAGTAAAAAGGAAATGTCAGTGGGTGAAATTGTGGTTAAAAAAAAGTCGAGGGAAATGAGACGATAAATCCATTACGTGCCCGGATGCTGTCATCGAGTATATGACACATGAGATGTCCCCATTTTTTTCCATTTCTCCTGAATGAAAAGAACAATGAACGCAGGATGTGAGGCAAAAAACAAAAAAAAAAACTATACTAACGGAAAACCTACAGTATCAGTCGAGGGTATAAGAAATTAAATTATAAAACTGCATAATATAAAGTCAACTTACATAAAAATAAAGATAAATCTTACAAACGAATTATCTAACTGCGATAATGGCTTCAGCAGAAATTCATAGGATTGACGACATTCAATTGAGTGCCTTCATTCACTCATCCATCACCAGTCCCGTTAAAATCATAATACGAAAGTTTAAAATACTTAAAATGCCATCATTGAGAACGATAAATGAATCGTATATGTTTAAAATTTATATTCTATTCAGCATTACGAGAATAATCACCATTATACCGAAGTTCATACTGCGTAGGGGCAGGGGGGGAGGGAGGAGGGAGGAAGGGGGAGGGGGGAGAGAAATAAAACGCATAAACCGAGCTAGCCTTACTCCGCCCACTGATTGACACATCGAAATCCCAGATATAAAAATGATTTGGCAGTCGTCACACATTTATCTATTTCCTCATGCTCACCTCTCAATGCAGAAATAATTAATAAAATAATAGTCCCATTAAATTGTTCAAAAGTTACATTCCAACGAAGATTTCGACGCATCAATCTTATATAAGAATGTAACATATACAATACTTGATAATCTTAGAAATTAATATGATCTAACAACATTAGGGTTTTCATCCTAGATTGCTTCTTCTTAATCACCTCTGACAATTATCGATTGAGTTCAAATCGAAATCCAATTGGCAATTTTACTGAGTCTCATAAATGGAAGTTTACACTGAGAATAGACATTTCGATGTATCAATGATATTCATGAAATCATCTCAGAAAAATCCCAACTTGGCATTTCGGCTTCGACGACAGCCGACGATAATACCCACAACCCTTACTATTTTCTGCAATTGTTAAACTTCATTATGCTCCTTCTGTTAATTCATTCATTTCATCATTCTTTTACACAAGATATTTTTACAATTGTTCTCTATTTCATTTTTTTTTACCGCATTCATCTCAGTATTTTTATGATTTCATTCATGTTGTGATTGGTGGGCGGTTGAGTATTAACGAGTGAATGAAACATGAATTGAGTGCGTCAAATGAGAATGAGTCCACAGGTTCAATTATTTTTTTTTATACAAAATGAGAGATGAGTGGATTTATTTTTTTTTCTCTTAGAACAAAAATTATGCTCGACTTCATCGATATTCAACGCACAACTGGCGTCTCATTCACTCAAGTACATTTTACCTTAATTCTTTCTTAATATGTAATACTATCCAATACTTGTCGAAGCTCATATAGCAAGTACAGTTTGCTCGAGGATAAGATGTGTTCGTCTTTCGTTCATGTTAATTTCCTTTTCAATTTAATCTCGTAATCAATTATTGTGTTATGATTATTGGCTATGGGTTTCGCTAGTTGGTTTTATCGTTCTCGCGCTCTCTTTCTCTCTAAATCATTTATTCGTTCAAAATTAATCATGTCGTTAAATTTATTCTCCACAACGTCGACCGGCATTCAAAAAATAAATCGTCGTTTCGTCTGGCTCGACGGTCTTTTAAAAATTTAATTATTCAATTTTGTCCCTTTCTTTCAGCGATACTCGAACTCTCACGTGCTCAGAGACTTTCTTTCACTCTATCTGCCGTGGGATTTCCTCAGTTTAATGTTTTTTTTTTGTACATAGCTTAAGAGTTACCCATTCTATTTCATATTTATACACAAGATTACCCTTTATTCACCCCGAAATCCCGCTTTTAAGAAGGAAAATTATACTGTCGAAGTGGCGTTGACACTCGAAATCATTTGATGGATTTCATTATCGCGAAGTGAAGGAATTATGAAAAATTGCGACGATAATTCACGGGTTTATTTACAAATCAACGGTGAGAAGTAACTATCACGTTTACCCTTATGTGTATTTTTTTATATTGAAAACGAGAGGTAAAAAAAATTATAATGAGAAATAAAAATTCCGGCTTTGTACCTCACTGCAGATACATTTGACTAATTTTCAGAAAAATCAGTTACGTTTAAGTTACAAAATTAAGGAATAATTCTAGTGATTTTTGTGAAAATTAGCAGTTATTAGATATCGTTCTATCTTAACATTAGTTTCCTCCTACTCAATGAGTGTACATACTATGTTTTTCATCTTTAAAATTTATTTACATACGGTATAAATGATTCGCGAGGACGTGTGAACTCACGAAGAAAATGAGCGTGTGTAATTTGTTTGTGAGTATGAGCAATTGAAAAAAAGTTTACGGGGGAATGAATTAATTTTTCACATTTTTGAAATATTCGGAGGATAATTTTCGGTAGAATCTCCTCTAAATTCGTCGCATCCAAGAATTTTCGAGATTTCGTAGAAAATTACCTTAAAATATTGAAACGATTCTTACGTAATCTTCCCTTCTGCCGATTAAAATAATCAATAGTTTAAAAAATTGCCGAGAAGACAATGTAATTCTTGAGTGTTGCATAAAAATTTCCAATTAACCGTAATCGTTTCAAAAATTCAAAAAAAAATGTACCCTTTCATAGAAAAAATGTTAACAATGGAAAAATAAATTTATTAACCTCGTTAATATATTATATAATCTTCCCAAAAACCTGAAAATTTCCGGGACTCGACGGCCCCTGAGCATCCTTTACCAACATCAACCAGGACCTTTCAGCGGTGCAGGACATGTAATTGGTTTTCAACTGCCCGAGCATATAGGAACTACCTCATACTCGATATTGCATGTGAATGTGTTTTTATTCTGTTAATTGTAAGCACCAAGGTAAACGGGATTTTGGATTACCCACACGCGGCCGCTTGGATTATACTGCAGTGTCTGCACAAGTGCGGCCATTCATGCCAACAAAACAATAAAAATGAATTTCTATTTGACTGTATCCCTTAAAAATGTCAACTCCAATGCCCGAATTTTCATTCGTTTACCACTACCGGCATACCAAAAATACTGGGGATTAATTAAAAGCCCGCATAACGATAATCAAACTATAGGAAATCAATGGATCGATTAAAATAATAAAATCATGGTGGATGATGCATGTGAAGTGTATTCCACGATAAGCCGTCAATCTAATTTAATCTCATTGTGTAACGTTAATGGCGCTGGAATAATTCAACGCAGCCAATTTACTCTGTCTCGTTAAAAAAAAATTTATCCCACTAATGTGGGACAGAACGGTAACGCCCTAAACCATACCAATACTATCTCTCTAATCTTAATGGTTTTTAATTTTGTTTACCTATAGCATTTTTATTCTTCTTAATGTTCAACCACGCATTAAACCTCGGAATAGCGAGACGAAAAACACGTTTTTTTTTTAATTCTTCATTCTTAAGTCATGATTGTTTCCTGCTTTTCAATTTGAGTTCTACCCACCATAGAAGTCCTCATAAAACATCGGGGGTATCCTCGGCTACCCATCCATATCACAGGTTTGAGAAAACAGAGAATACTTTTTTTTTGTATTTCGTGATTATTTATTTCACGCGTACTTCACACATTTGCGTAGCAAACGCGGAAACGGCATTTCACCCCAGAAAAGGCAAATTCCCCGCTCGTGGGAGGAATTGCTTGGTCCTCCAGTGATGATGAACGAAGCCTTCAACTCTCTCATCAGCCACTGAAAACGATATTTAACGACTCTACCCCAAAATTCATCATCCGTCCAATTGTTTCATCAATTGCACGCAGGATTAGCCCCCCAAACCCCCAAAATCAAACCCACCACACAAAATTCATGAATAGAGTTGTTGTTTCGTCCATCAAACCCATCGCAAGAAACACCCCATCGTCGAATATCTGCCCTGATTAATATAAACTCCTCCCCACCGCAACCCAATCCCCCCAAAAAATAAACCAAATATTCTAAAAATGTAAAAACAGTGCAAAATTCGATGTGCGTTTGCATGCGATGACGGCTGGAGTAATGTCTAACGTGATTCACGTAATCTAGTCCCGAGAGAAGTGTCCACTCCTCCCAATGGCACTGTAGTATTAAAAAAAATGTTTTTTTTATTGAATTTAATCAGTCAAGAGAGTTCATTAGCACGACATACGCTCGCACTTCCCAATAATATTGATAATAATCGATAAGAGTGTAATTAAACACCATTGAACATTGCAGGAAGCGCCGTTCCTCGGTAATACGCTTATGTGGATAATCGTGTCGTAATCTCTGTTTGATAAAGGTTCCAATGACCTGCTTGATCACACCAATGGTGTACCATAAACTTCATTCGTATGTAAATTCTGATTACTATCGTTTTGTCTAGATACACATTGGGCTTGTTTTCTCTCCCAGCTTTTCATTGCTGATTTGTATTTTTCAAATTCATGACACCAGTCTGAGTATATTTTCTGGTAGTCATTTGATTTTGCTGGTGCACTGCAACGATGTGCATCAACTGTTATATTGTAGGAGCAGAGTAATGCACCACCAAGCCAGCAGTCGTATCTACCGGCATCTTGTTCATTAACACCGACAATAACTAGACCCTTCTCGGATGTCTCAATGAATTTATCACCACCAGCACCATATCGGTAGGATATCTGATATCTCCCCTTCTCCTTGCTGTAGTGGTACCATCTCACCTCTTGGTTGGACAGTACTTCTGGCATTTTAACGAAACAACCGAGATGCACCGACTGGCCCCACGTTACAATCAGCTTGCGCTTACCTACACTACTATCGCACACGTCGGCTGTGCTGTTTGAGACGTCCTGGAGGAGTCTGGAACACACAGAGACAGAGAGAGGGCATTGGTAATACATCTCACTGAATTCCAATTGAATGGCTAACTTCAATTTTTAATTTTACCCATTCAAAACCGGCCAGAGTAATTAAAATTATCTCTTAATGGAAGATAAAAATATCTAAAATAAACTTTCCCATAACTGATGTTTTTATTTGCCAGTTATTGCCGAAATAGTTTATCACCTGGTTCAATAAAAGTTCAATTTTGACGGTTACACGTACTGCTGCAAATACTGCATCACCCACCGAAAAAAATCACACGCACGGCTGAACATCGATACCCTCTGTATACCATTTTTATTCCCAACAGATAGCCATAAAAACTGTAGCATGAAATTACAACTCACCCTGGTGCATACGGCTTGCAGGTATTGGTGTCCTTGTCCCATCCGCAGTAAGGATCGTGTACGCATCGCAGACAGTTATCGTATCGCCTTGAGCACATAACCAAATCGATTTGCTTTATGCGATGGTCCGAGGCAACGTAAAGTGCTTTATGCTCCTTGGATATCTCCATTGCTTGAATTGGCTCACCAGGGGTCACGTCGAATACATCAAGGAGTATTGACTGTGAGTCGCCATTGTTGTCGAGCCATTGAACGACTTTGTGGACTCTACCGTCGCCTGGAAAACAGGAGGTATTTTGTCATGAGGAGGATTGCTTTGGTACAATGGAGATGACAGGGTTATTCTTATAATAATTTAAGGCATCTATTCGAGTTCATGAATATGTATTGTAACTAACTTTTGGTGGATCTGAGATCTTATTGTTTCGTCTTGGACTAGAGTATTCATTATCGGCTTCGTGAAAATCATAATTATGGAAACTGATTAATTTCTAATGGCTTCAAGCGAATATATCAATTTCGAATTTAAGGCCCCAATTGATTTGCTTTTGGACAGTTATTGGCGTTTGCAGTCACTAATAGATTATTTTAAAATTGAGAAGATTATGAAATAAGATTTCCAAAAGTTTTAATTCAAAACCGAGAGATGTTAATTTGATAGTTTCGAAAGTCGCCAAGAACTCAATTTGAAACTTTTGTAAATCCGGAGATCTCTGAGAAGCTCTTAAAAGGTCCGCAATGTGACTTATCAAAATTAAATGTAGGTTTTAAAAAGTCGTCCACTTAAAAATTGAAAACACGTCCATTTGATCAATTTCCAAACTTCAATTTATCAGATATTCAAGTCTAAATTCCAGACGATAGGTCCCAAAATGAACCGTGCTTCTGTCTTATGTAAATTGCGGTTAAGTTTTGAACGAGACTAATGCAATGAGAACACGATGAGAAATTAATAAGAATACTCACTAGATCCAGCATAATAGACGGTATATTCCAGGTCAACTCCAATGAAATCAATCCTCAATTTATCAACCACAAGTCTCGTGAACATAATATCTCGTTTATAGAATACTGGTTTCTCATTCTCGTGTGATATTGCCGAGTCCATAAGTGGATGTGACCTTATAAAATTTAATACAGTGTCTGGTAGTGTTTCAGTATCATTGACACACTGTCCCGGTCTTGGCTCCGGCACTTTGTTGGATAATACTGGTAACCATGCGCTGCTCGATGTCGCTTGTTCCTTGAATTTACCACGGAATGCCTCTTGGATGGCGTCAATGTGGAAGGAACAAATGGCCGAGCCCATGAGGCCATTCGTTGAGGTCGTGAATGTACCGTAGAAGTGAGTATCATCGCCTGGTACTTTGTAGATACTCTCTGGAAAATTGGTGGTAAAAAAAAGGTCTTAAATAAGCCGTTGGAATATGATTATTCAATTAAGTCCGACTCCTTTTGCCCTATTAATTCTCACACATCATGACTTGTAATTAACTCGGAAGCGATTGTCAGAAAAAAAAACAATAAGCTTTTCAATGAAACGGATTCCCCGCTTTCAAGTCAAATTTCCAATTTTATATTCTCAAGTTACTAACTGAGATGGTTATTATTATATTCGGTACTGTTAATATATGTACTTACGGATCTCATTGAAGTAGAACGGAAACTCGCCAGGTATCGAACAATTCAGCCTGGCCTTCAGATAAGTCGCCCAATTTTGCGACAGAATATTCTTCCCTCCGGTGTCTCTTTTACAGACTCTCGCGACCCTCGAATACACACTCTTTCCACAATTGATGTACTCGACGGCAGTCTCCCGGAAGAAGAAGAATACGTGTTGTCCAATGTCAAAGGATCCAACGAAATTCGGTTCTACAACAAAAATACAGGAACAACAATTAAATCCCGAGTCCATAATGTCCACAGCTCTCAACTGTACCCCCCAGTGAGTGACGCCCTTTTGATCATATTCCCCAGATCGTAAGATTATTTCAGACAGCATTTTCATAAAGCCATGGATATTACTCTCATTCCCATTCTCACGGGATCGGGAAAATTTGCAGAAACGATTTGCTATCATGAAGGGAGTCAGGTGAGTATCATAAAACTGATGTTTTTTCTCACCCCATTTCTGAACGTTAAACGAGAAAAAGCTTTTTCAAAGCGCTCCGAACGACTTCTGTAGTTTTCATTCAGCGTTACTGAAATGAGGTTCGGGGGGGAGGGCGTTTTCAGGACCACCCTGAATTTAACGCAAGTTCAATGATCATCCACTTGTCGTTTTACGGGCGTTGCTGTCGTAAAAGCCAGTTTAACGACGCTTCAGAGGGAAGGTTTTACCAACGACGAAACGAAAAGCGTTAATAATTTCGCGATCCAATGGACTAGCCAAAAACGATGGTCTTGCACGAGAGCGCACTTAAAATCCATACATACATAGATTCATGCATCCTCACACGAAAAACAGGACACGCTGGCATCTGCAGGCGTTTTATCACTTTCAATTTTTGGGTGAACGATAAATCTCTGGGAGGAATTCTATATTCGTAAGGGGGGTGGGAGGTATGTTAACTGGGGGGTGGCTCTGGTAGATTGAAATTTGGGAAAAACAGTTGCAAAGATTGGAAAATGATTTATTTTGATTGAATGAATTGTGAATTTATTTGAATTCGTGGAATGTGAGAGATGTTTCTGGTGCATTGAACTGTCTTTCGTTAAAAATTGAATATTCGGTTTAATGGGGATTAACATGGATTATTACTTGATATTCGCGAGAATTAATAAATTATTCTAAATTAGTATTTGAGTTATTTAATTTAGGAGCGTTTCGTCAGTTTTCCAACTGAAGTTGTGGATTCTATGAGAAGATAATTTTTCAACGAACTGTTATTTTACTCTCGTATTCGAATATTCCATTTTTTTATGAAGAATAATTTTGCTACGGAATATAGACAATGAGACAATTTTTACAATAAGTAATTCGGAGGTGAAATGTAATTTTGTGCATTTTAGTATTGATTTTCTCCTCAAATTTGAGTAAATCGCTTTTCTATAAAATAACGCAAGCCCAAAGATACTTATATATGACTAATGTACGCGGCTCTCAGCTCTCGGCTTTGGTATACGACTGAGGGATTAAATCGATCGTGTCTGCTCGAGTTCTCCCCGAAACTTTGATGTATTAACCGTTGAGGAAGCTCCCAAGAGCCAGTACTGTAAGACACTGGTGCAAGTCTTATGATCTCTACTCTGTTAGGTTTGACGGATTCTCATCTCCTTCGAGTGATACTCAAGTCCAGCAGTACTCGAATTGAATCGCTTCTGAGCATCACGGCGAACAATTTCGAGAGCGATGTATTGAATTATTGTCGCCGAGTGGTTCTATTATAGTCTCATCAAAAATGAGAACGATTCATTGGATTAAAATTGATCAAAGGCGTCTTGTCGCGGTAATCGTATTAGACTTTTTCTTTGAGGCTAATTTCCGCTGTTATTTATTGTTTCAGTGTCTCTTTGGTATTTCACTGGTATCCTCGGAGAATTTCTCATCAAATTTCGCTGATGAATTTTCGAATAACTGAATTAAAACAAAAGCTCGGTAAATTCGCCAAATTTCGGGGGGATTTCTACAAATGCCGAATTGTTCAATCCTCCAACAGACGTTTCTCCAATTTCTCTCAAATATTTTATTAAATACAATTCCTTCCCCGACCTAAGCGTCTCACTAGACTATCCTGAAGGAGAATGATATCAAGTAGTTCTCCACTTGCTTACGCAGCCGTGAAAGTAACCCCAGTCCCGCTGTGTCTCGTCAGCCAGTTATTCAGATCTCGTTAACATCCTAGCCCCTCATCCTCCCACCTAGTTGCCCTCGATTTATACTTGCTTCCAAGTTCAACTTAGAATGTCGCCCAGCGTTAAAGCACATTCGTCAAGGTCCCACCCCCCCGCGATCAGCCCCTAGCCCCGTTTAATCAACGCCAGTGCTTAATAGACAAACTCAATGGGAAGAATGGATCTTGATGCTGTCTGGGATGCCGCTCAGAGGTAAAATTTTCCGCTGCACGGTCCCTTGAATTAAACGTCGAAACAAATGGCTAATCATGCATCCCGAGGGCATGAAACAGCCCAGGTTTTATTTTCGTTTGACAAACGAACTCCACTTTTACATCAATTTTTCTCGTCTGACTGTGATAAATCCCATTGTTGGCTATATTTAATTTTTTTTCAACCAGAATTGAGTAAAATATTTTATTTGCCATTTCCCCATTCATCTGGCAAATATTTTCGTTAAAAATAAATGAAGGGGAATATTTATTTTACCAGCCAATGGATAACGTTTTCAATTTTTGCATTTCAATTTAAATCCTTATTGAAACAAAATTAATTTTTTAATGCAGGCACTTAAATTTCCCTCATTTACATTAATTATAATGGAATGATTGACCGAAAATAACCAATGCTCATTATTTCTCCGAATTCCGTGAGCAATAATTTTGAAAAAATCTCTACCTCAAGCCTCGCCAATTTACCCCCGAACAATGAGCCCCTCCATTGCACTCTCAGTCCCGTGGCAGTGAATTGTCAGTTGAGCGGCTGGCATTCGTGTCCAGTGAACTTCGAGAATCGCTTTCAACTTCATTTATAAGCCCCCCGCCCCCAGCCGCTTTTTTGTCCCCCACCCGAATTGCCGAGCGCCGAAGATGGTTTCGTTGTCACTCTAGCATTTTTCCTCCCCGTGAACTACAGAATTCCAGATCTTTAATGGGTAACAGCGAGAGGGCCTACGAGTAGGTGCAGAGAGAGCTGAAAATAAATTGCCAGATGGGGTGAAACGCCATTGGCCCCCCTTGGCAGTGCGTGAGTTTAACCCAAGGGGAAGGTGCACGCTATCAAACGTCTCGAGGGTGTGAGATGTTGGAGAATGGTAATAAAATAACGCCCTGCATACCCATTCTATGCCTCCTCACCCGGCTAAACGGCCCGTTCGAAGACCCCTCTTTATGCGAACAACTTAAACTTTGCCATCCCTGGGAGCAAAGCGGGATTGCAGTTTTCTTCTTCAACCCCTCCTGGAATATCCTCTCCATCCGGTAAGAATCAACGACCGCAGGAGATACCGCCTCGGTGTCATCCCCGGGGACGTGAAACTTTTTCACTCCGCAATAATTTGATTTTATCCCATTAATTATTAACAATGGGGGAAATACATGGGGAATATTCAATGTATCTACAGCCGGATTTTACTCGCAGCTCTTGGGATAAGTTTTAACGAACGTTGCGTTGGTCATACTGGGGGAATTTATGAAAATTTGGGAATTGAGAGGGGATCAATTTTCTTCACGAGAAAATTAATACAACATCCAGAGAATTTTTTGGAAATCGCTAATCGGATGGCTAAATTTGGATTCTAGTCTTGCAAAAATTTTTTATACCACATCCTCGAAATTTTATTTTGAGACTGTAAAAATGGATTTCCAGTTTCAAATTTTCAGATCTAAAATGAAGGCTGACCTATTAATTTTAAATAAAATATTTATTCAATGCAAAGAGAGCTTAAAATTTTTTTTCTATGAAATAAACTCGATATTTTGGAGTATGTGAATAAATTTATTTGGGGATTAGAGTAGATAATTTTGCGGAGAGTGGAATGCCCGATAAAAAATCAAGATTATAGTTGGCGATTTTATGGGAGGTATATTACTTACTGTCTAGCCACTTTGAATCATATTTCAGTGTTCTCTTGAAGCTGTACGCCTTGCGGCCAAGCGTCATGTTGTAAAGATCGGCCCGAAATATAACAGTATCGGCCTTTGTAAATTCGGCATTTGTTCCGGAATAAAGTGCGGGCAAATCGCCAGGATTGCCCTTCTCAACCCAAACTGCCGTTGAATTGTCAGCAGGATCGTAAGGACACTTGGCAATGCCCATTCCAACGCCTGGGACATATTCGTGACGTGAGAGGTGAGTTAAATTACTCTGCAACAGAAAAAAAAAAACACGAACATTGAAGTGAAACTATTTAACAAACGAGGGGAGGGAAGGAGAAGGTACGCGATATAAATTGGAGCTCAATAGGTGTTGGAAGAAGGCATTTAGGGGGTCAGGAGGAATAAAAAAAAAAAGAGACGGGAACATGGTACAGGCAGTTTCGCGGGTCACTACTGTACACCGGGGACTCGTAAGCTTCGACAACTTGGGACTCGTATATATTCGTTGGGATCGTTACACGGATACTTGAGTTGCTTAGGAATTGATGGTATGAGTGGGATGATACGGAATAAAGGAGTGTAAAAGACAACGGGGAGAGAATGGCTGTATTTTCACAGGAAAAAATCTTCAATTGCGAGGATTTTTCTTACACCGAGGGCAGGAAAATCGCATCCTAGAGGTACTTAAAATTAATTTTGATAAATTAATTTTTTGCATTGGAGATTTTTTTTTGAAAATTAATCTCCTACTTTTTTATTCCGTGTCTTTCTACAGAATCATTCATGAATTGTTGAAAAATATTTTTAACAATTTGGGAATTATTTCATTGTTCGGCAGGAATAATCATAGATTCACTTACATAAATTACCCAATCCTTGGGTGAATGGGCATTCGTGCCGCAGATGTAGAGACGTTTCCCGTCGTTCATCGGTTGAATAACTCTCACATGATTGCGGCAATCAAAATGCTGAAAATAGAGGAATGAATTTAATTAAATTTCACGGCTGCTTCTTTTGCTTATGGCACTTGCCAAACTCTCCATTATAATTACTGAAGAAATTATCATAAATGACAGTCAAATATCAGACTTCAGTTAAACTCCGTTGAATTTCTTATTACAGATATCCAAAATGTACGTAGAATTAAAGTTAGAATTCGATAAATCAATTTCGAGATGGTCCAGGAAATTATAAGATCATTACATTATACCTACAATCCAATAGTCCCATGATTTCTCCAGAATTCATCAACGGAATTAAATTTATCTCTGTTATCCAATTATTATCGACATTCGGCGACGAAGAACTGAATACTCGACGGAAATGAAAATTTTCAATTTGCGTACTGGATTAAATTACTGATTATAATTGCGATATTCATCTGGTTATCCCAGTCAATTCTACGAAGTAATGATGAATATGATACTCACCTCGGACTTTCCTTTCGATACGCAGTTAGCGACGTTGCTTGGCTCGAGATTGAGAGCGTCTCTCTGAAAAATGAAAAAAATTAAATAAAAATTTCATGAATTCTCGAGATTTGCTCCATTGAATATTCTCAGATATTTTCTCAACTCTTAAACAAGTATAGCTCGTTTCATTAGTGTCCTGAGTTTGCTGGAGAAGTGAGGAGTGAAAGCTGAGCTGAAAGGAGATAGTCTCTCTTGTATTCTAATTATTAACTTTTAATAGTCCCCGAACGTAATGACAAGGTGCACTTCACGCTCACGTTTTCCGCGCTAATTTTTCACCCCATTTTCTCTTGGTTTTTTTTATTTTAGTTTTTACGACCCGGCGGGGGAGGAAATTAAAAGAAAGGCCAGGGAAAAATATTTTTTCTTTTGTAAATTGAAAATTAGGACAATTGTAGGTGAATTGAAGAAAATAAATCTGTAACATTTTCTGTAAATTTTCCAGTGGGGGAAAAAAAAAATTCCGATTAAATTTCCCCATTCCTCTAATTGGAGCATATCGAAGTAAATTTTCGAAATCCTGTTGAAAAAAGAATGTCACGCAATCAGTGCAGTGAATTCCAGTCCAACATCTCCCCTCAAAAGATGCATAAAATCCACTAACGAGTATCACCCGTTGGTACCCCAGTTCTCATCCACCACAGACACACACACACACACACACAGACACAGAAGCAAGAGACTAATGGAAACAGGGAAGAATGCACAAATGACACAAAAATTCCGGACTCGTCCTCGTCGTGTCATACATGCGGTTGAGCTTTTTACTTGTGGAGGTGATTAAACGAGAGGGAGAACATTAACGAGTGAATGTGCTGGAAAACTTTTCCCTTGACTCGTTCGGCAATGGCAATATACGGCTCGACCTCATCATCCCGGGCTTAATCAACTGCAGTTTAAAACTGTCCTGAGCGAGCGAAAGCCACGAGAATTGGTCGGGGGAAAAAAATTTCAATTGTAACTTCATCATCTGTGATATGAATAAAGGGGAAGTCCCTCTGACATTCTCATTCAAATTGCACTAGAAAAACTAATGTCTGCACTTAAAACAATATTTCCCCCTTTTTTTTAAGTTGTTTGTGTTTACAAGTTTGGGTGTAGAATTTTTTTTCCCAAATTTTAGACAATAATACTCAGTTACAAATTTTTTTATGAAATAAGCACTTCAACCTAAACTTTCAATCGACTCTTTAATTTAATGTAATAATATAATGAAATAGTTATTAATGAGTAATAATTGCATGGATGACATCAAAATTCAGTCACTGAGTGGATTTTAGAGGAAAAAAATTGTTCACTTGAAATTTCGGGAGTAATTGTCTCAAAGAAATAGAAATACTTAAAAATTTCGGAATAGTCTTTGCTCTAGTGAGATACATTCACGAGAATAAGAATTAAAGAATAACGTATCGATTCCCCTAAAAAGGCGGGCGTCAGAGGGAAAAATGAGAACGGAGGGGCTTGATGTGTGATGCACAGCAACGTACACATTACTGTCATAAAATATTGAGGTGGAAAAACGTGCGTGTCTCATTCCCGGGGGCATCAACACCCCGAGAGACTTGACAGGGGTTAAGGGAACACCCCCGATGGGTTTTGGGGTGCGCTGTGGGTACTGTAACTGAACTGAAAAATTCAGGAGACCAACGCCGCCACCGCGTTGCGCCCTTTTTATCTCATAAAACATTAACTCACATTTGGGAGGGAATTCTTTCCTTTTTTTTTTCGGGACGTCATGCAACTCGCGGTACATTTATTTTTGTGGTTTTTGATGAAGGGGAGCCTGAAGGAGAGAAAGGAATTTTCGGATTAAGGGTTTTTCTTTTATTTAGGAGGCAATGGTTTTTTTACGAGCTCCTCGGGAAATTTATTATTGTTTTTGGGATGCAGTCGAAGCGAGTTTACGCAGAGGAAAACTATCGTTGGTTTAAAAAAGAAGGGAGAACTGGAAAAGAAAATTTATAGGGGACTATTGATAACTAGGGCGAAACAAGGATTTTCTTGCCGACCGCATCTTTAAATATTTAAATTTTCGTCATTAGTATCTCGTCCCAAGTTGAAGAGCAAGCTCATCAATATGACGAGTATTCTCATGATGCCCGTCCCACCCACCCCCAACCGCGATTGAGAGATTGAGGTAAAGCTCTGAAGAAAACGCGTGAAGTGGCTTTCGATGTCGTTCAATGCAATAAGTCACGATCTTCTAATGGAAACCCGACGTTCCCCGACCTTTATCCCCCGTTCTACCCTTACCAAACGAATTCAATCTGCATTCAATATTGATTTCAATCCAAGATATCGCACTTTTCCCCATTTGAGTTTTCCTGATTTACTCCACACGCATTTTCCCTTTTTTTTACACATAAATCTCGTTATGTGTTAGAGTTGACGTCGATCAATCTCGGCAGATGGACTTTCCCGGAGAGAACAAAAATACTCTTGACTCACTTGACACAAGAAAATATTTTTCTGTCAATTTAAAAACAGTTTGTCACTTTAAATATTAAAAAAAAAACACAAAATGAAAAGACAATTCGAGCAAAAAAAAATAAGAATCACAAATTCTCTGACATTTATTATAATTTGATTGGTTAAAAAAAGGATTGTTAAAAGATCATATCGATAATTGAGATGCGAGTAGTAATTACACATGTGAATAAATCGAACTGAATTTGTTAGTAAAAATTAAAAACAATTACAATAATTTCCACGCTGGCCGAAAATTCAACTTGAAAAACCCTACAGCTTTACAAATTAATGAATGAAAATAATTCCATCGATTTACAATAAAATTAGAATAAACATTTAATTTCAAAACGAAGCACCTCACCTTATCCCACTTTACACCCTTTCCCAGAAATAGAATGCCCGCAATAGTGGGCACTGTCGTTAATTGGAAAGGAAAATTCTTTCGACACTTTTCCCCTGTACCTAGTGTCCAGCAATAAAAAAGTAATTTTCACGTGGCCATTAATTTTTTAACGTTTCACCCTGGTATATTTTCCAAGAAGAGAGGGAGAGAGAGAGAGAGAAAAAAAACGGCATCGGCAAATGGCCAGAGAGGGGTAAACTTTACTGCCTGCCTTTCCTCGTCTCGTAAATAAAACTCCAGCGGTCACACAATTTACCTTGGCAAACTCTTCGCTATTGTGTGTCCACTTGATGTGCAAACCGTGCCACTATGGCTGGCGATATCCATCTATCTACAATAACTCATGGAGTCTTTTCTTCTCTCTTTGTTTATTATTCAACACTCACATTTCCCACATTTTCGTATTTTCCCATGTTTTTTATTTTCGGAGAAACCACAAGGGGTGAAGGGGACAACGAGGAGAAATGAGGGTACTCAAAAGCTCATTTCAGTTGTATTAGAAGAAACGAGAAAAGAACTCTGGGTACAAAATTTTACAGCTCCATCCAAGTCCCATCAACACCTCGAAAATTGCGCAAAATGAGAGAGTGATACTTTCCCCCCGGCGAATGGAAATAATACGACGATAAACACGAGTAATGAGGAGTGGGAGGGGAGTAATTAAAAGTTGGGGACATTGGGGGTGACGGGGGAAACAAGTGCAGGGAGAGGTATGCCTCGAGAAGTTCAACATTGTCACTTGTTCACTTTTGTTTGAGTTCGGGGTGGAAAATATATTTTGGAAGAATTTGGAATTTACCGGAGGGACTGGAGGTGGAATGTTCAACAATGAGGGAGGAGTTTGAACTGGCCCTGGTGGGGGTTTAATAGTGGAGAAATGTATTTAGTTGAACTTGAGATGGATATTTTCACCTGGAAATGTTTTGGAAAAGCCGAACATTTCGTCAATCGCCCGGGTATGAATGAAATGTAAATAGTTAATTCTGAGAATGTTTTTCTTCTATAAAAACATATAATCCAAGTCGTTTAGGTAAACAGATTTTTAGTCCGCGAACAATGCGTGTTAGCATGGGCTGCACAAAATTCCAAACTTTGCCCTGAAAATTATAAACTCTTCCCCTCCTGCGCACTCACTCGCTCATTGTTCCCCAACTTCGAACTAATGAAATACCCTCTGAAGGAACTAGAAAATTACTTCAAATGTCAGAGAAAGACGTGTTGAACAGCTGAAGACAAAACAGTTTGAGCAGCCATTGTTATTGCGATAGAAGGTTGGAAAATCCTTGGCAATTTCCAATTATCCCCAAGTGATGCTGTAGGTGATCTCTTTTGTCCTCGATTCCCCGCATTTACTGATGAAACGGAAAATGAAGTACAGCTTCAGATTCATGAGCTACGACAGTGCTTCGCTGAAATAAGACTAGTTTCCTCTCGAATTGACAATCTCTCAAAATTTTCTTATCAATCGCTTCTTAGTCCACCCAATTACTGGCATTGCTCTACAAATAATAAACATTTGCTTGCTCATTGCTCATTGTTCATGAACTTAAAGTAAATATCTCTGAAAAGAAATTAATAAACAACTTCAGATACCAAAGTAAGAAATGTTGAACAACTCCAGACAAACCAGTCGAAACAGCGATTGTTGTTGAGCTACAATTGTTGAAGAGAAAACACTTGGCAGCCTTTAATTACCATCAAATGACACTGCACTTGTTGTTCTTTCCTGTCAATGGCCAACCTTTGCGAGTGGACGAAGGGATAAATAAAAGTACAGACTGAGACGGAGACTCGGCATTTCATTGGGCGCCATTTCGAAATTTTCGACAGAAATTATATACAGTCGAGGTACTTCCTGCTCAGTTCGTTTCATTACGGGGTTCTGCACTTCGGTGAGAACGTAACGAAGAGAATGAGAGATTGAGGGTAGGAGTGGGGCAAGAAAGTTGGCTCGGATCCTACGGGTTCTTTTTTGGAGTGGAAAACGAGGAGGGCTGCACAGTGGGTGTGTTACACAAGAAGACGAGGCTTCTTTTACCCACCAAAGTGCGGAAGATAGAGGGTCTCCTGACTTTCCCGACGAATTTACGGAGTTAGTGGACTTTAGTTTTCACTGGAGGGAGGGGGTCAGTTCCAGTCTTCCACCACAAATGGCATGGGCAGCAATTGGACGCTGAGTGGCAGTCTGGGGATTTTAAATAATCAATGGTGAAGGCTGTTTTTGATAGATCCCGACTTGGGGGGAGTGTCGACGCAGTTCAGTCTTGGACTCTCACTCGGACTTGGAATAAATTAAATGAATTCAAAGGAAATATATGACTTTAAATTTTCCTCATTTGTGCCATTGATCTTCTGGAATGTCGTTAAAATTTTATGAAACTGGTTCAATTTTACAAATCAATCGAATTCGGGTTATTTTGGTTAGCAATGCGACAGCTTTTGTAACGGATTATAGAATTACGGTTTATAAACTATTGTTCAATAATGAAAAAAAATTATAGCGGATCGTATTTATTATGATGAATTCGGAATTTCGAATGAATCAATAAAATATCCGTCTTACGTTGCTCCCCCTTAATTATTAAGTAGAAAGTTAGATTCAAGTAGAATTTACTCATCTGCGATAAGTGACAATTTTCTGGTTTGATATTCAACGATTTATTCATTTGTGAATGATGTTCTTGTGAAAAAAATAAACGTTAACTGAAATAACTCAGGAAAACTCATTGCATATAGATGCGTAAAAATGAGAAAAGTTTATGAAGCTCTTTCATCGCGGAAATAATTTTTCATTAAGGCTGGGTTTGAATCATTAAAGCGAATTAAAAGGGAATTCAAAGGTTTCCACGGAGATACTTTGAAGTTCTTAGAAGACCTTAATCAGTGTTTCTTAGTGAACAGCGAAAATTGAACCGCACACTCGAGAAATCTCCACGTAAATCCCTCATGCAAAAGTGTATCAAGTGTAAACTGCGGAAATTAAACTTCTTTGGCTTGAGAATTAAGGGACTAATTGATGCATATGAACTTTTCGGATTGTCATGCTCGAGGGGAATTACTGCAAATCTTCTGACAATCACTCATTATTTGTCCAACTTGAAATTGAACTCATCAAATTATTTTTCAAATCAGAATTCCAACTCCGTATCTCAAATTATGTCCTCTAGATTATTGAAAAAAATTCTATAATAAAATAAAAATTGAAAATTCATCCCAAACGACCAGTAAATTCATTCAACGACCATAAAAAAAATGATAATATTGAAAGAAAAAAAATCAAACTTTATGGCAGCGAAAACTATAGAATTTGGATTTTTTTTTTCTAGTAAACCGCGGGAAAGCTCACATTATTCTTGTACGTCGGAAAAGCCTTGTTGGTCTTTCCCAGAAAACTTCCGTCGAGTCGTGAAACTCGCACGTGAGTGGAGTAAAAGTTGAGACGAAAAAGGTAAAAGGCGGTGGGAGTGAGAGAGCAGTTGAGGCAGGGATGGTTGACGCAAAATGTTAACCCGATGGAAGAGACGTTGGCACGCGCATTTCATACATATATCGCCCGTGGGGGTTTTCTTGTGGGCAAACGTGGTGCCACACCGAGAGCTCATCAAACTGAAATTTCCCGGGGAGGCTTATCCTAAATTCATCGTCGTAATAACCTCTGCGTTGCCACTCTGTGCCAGTGTTCACAGGGAGATTGGTATATAGGAGTGAATGTGTGTGCGGTAGAATCGGGGTGAGGAATGTACATAGTGTTCATTTCGACTTGGATGAGGAATTATGAAAATATATGACCCTATCTCCTTTGGTTTTAAATTTCTCCAAGTGCCAGGGACGAAGAAATTTCGAGGATTATTTTTCTCCCTAGGATTTCCGCCAATCGGAGCGAAGTATTCGAAGCTATTAAGCCATTTTATCTCACTTCTTCAAATAATTAGAATGAAATTCACAATTTCCGTTAATAAGGTCGTTAAAAAATTAATTTTTGCGTAAAAACGTGGCGCGTAATTCCCCAACAATTAATAAAAAGGGAATGTGGGGAAACTCATTGATTTCAATCGATTTTTCTAGAATAATTTAATCGAAATTCACAATTCTCGTTGATTCTTTAATAAAATTTGAAAATTTCCAATGGCAAACTTTCCTGAACTGTATTGGAAGATTTACGCCACCTGTTCTATCAAATCAAGCCCCTCTACGTGCAGAAACTGCCGCGCTTTGCATTTGTGATTTGAAAATCCGGGTTAAACCATGAAATAATCATCTAGTAAGAGAAAGTTCCATTCAGCGGGGGAAAATTCAGGCTATCCCCACTGGTAGGACAGATCACCATTTTCCAATACTTCTGAACTTATAAATACATGAGTTTCAGAAGTTCGTTACTAAAAAGTCACGACAACTTCAAGGCAGTACAAAAAGAATTTTACCTGAACGGATTTATATCTTTTCGCGGTAATCGCGAGAGAAATTGCATGGTTCACCAGGACGAATAGGTATAATTACATCATTATCATGTAGATGAGCAAATAAATAAATTTGAAAAATCAACGGTAAAAAAAAATTGGTCGTGTGAATGACTGGAGCAGCCGGTGGGAATAAATTTTTGAGCATCGTCGATAATTGTCCATAACAAATGTTGATGAAATTGAACCGCAAACTAGTAAATAATTGCTCGGTACACGGGATCGCTGCAATTGTCGAGTGTAAATAGGATTTTAATGAAGAATTCAATGGAGCATTACCCAACTAACATTTCGTTGATTCAATCCAACGGTTTTCGGCAATATTCTAGTATCAACTTACCAAACTCTATGCGATATTTATTCTCATAATTAATTTCTACGAACGTCACACGTGAAATAAAGTTCAAAGTAAAATTGCCGGAAGATTTAAAAATTCATAAAACGATTTTTTCCCGTCTAATTCCCGTGTAATTAAAAAAAAAACATTTATTTAGCCGTCTCAATTGGATCAGCCATACGGCAGCCATTACGCGTTAGTCATTCGGCCCGCCCCAGTCATTCGCGACTCGAAGGCATTTCATGAGGGACTCACTCGTGATCTCCCATTGAATTCTCCTTTTAATTCCTCAATAAACTCCAGCCACTAATTAAAAATAATACTTTCCATTACATTACGTGTGTGAATTTTTGTACCGACGCTCATGAGTAAAAGGAAATTACGAGGAAATCATTATAGGGTATGTAGCCAAGTATGTATGTACTACAAATCCGAAGAAGTTGTTAATTTCAGGGGGATCTACTGAAACCTCATGCCCATTGATTTTCCCGCCGAAGGCCCCTTACGTATCCAATATATACATAAACCCGAGATGCCCACTCGTTTCGCGTTTAACGTCTCGCCTGCATATATCTCATCCTGCGATTTCACAGCCGTGTAAATCTTATGAGTTACTTTAATACTTCAGGCGTGTTGCCCCGAGAGGCCAACAGAGTAATATCCCATCGGGTAAAGGATAAAGAAAGGAAAAAGTAAAGCCGAGGTATTACACCGAAGCACTGCATACACGGTGTCTGACCCTCCTGAGGTCCGAGAAATTGATCTCACACCTGAGTATTCACGTGTTTTATCGACTGCACACATTGAGAGTCCATCGATTGCGATTTACCCTCGGCGGCCCAGCCCCATCGACTTCAGTCAACGTTCAGCTATCGGCTCATTTCTCTCTCGACATTCCCACATTCTTTATTCACTCCGGCGATCGGGGGAGGCGGTAGAACTCTCAGCTAGACTCCGGAGGTTTTGTCCAAATTCGTTACTGCGACGAGGGCGACACTTTTACTTAAATTTTTTACCACCATTTCAACCCGTAAAATCAGGTGGAAATGCCCTCACTTTGGAAATACCCCTGATAATTCAAGGGGAGAGAGCCGATGTACGAAAAGTTGTTACCAATCACCTGACATTAATTTGTTGAATTGAAATTATTTAATTTATTGGATAGAAACTTTCCGGTTCTTCAGTTATTTTTTTTCAGCACTTTTTTTGCACTTTTCCACGGGATTATCGGGCAATTGTTAATATTGCGGACTATTATCAAGTGAGGTTAAAAGGAAATTACAAAAATTAGGGCAACACAATTGGGTAATTGATAAATTGTCTGAAATAAAAATCTGTAGATCATCAGTAATATTATACTATCACTTTTCTCTCCAGCTTCGAATAAAAAAAAATTGATTTACTTGCGTTAGCCGATCTACATCCAGGATGAGGCGTCCAATAATTTCACCCATCGATCGCACGTTGAGCTCTCTCTTTTCACTCTCCCCCAAGAGTGAAAGAGAGAGTAAGTATATTAATAAATCAGAGGATGAGAACTTCTTTTACTGTAGGATATCATAAAATATATTTCCAAGAGTGGTAAGAGAGTACTTCTCCTCGTCGATATTTTTTTTACGAGCGTTGCGTGACGTACACTGAGACTCAAGGGCCGGGATAACGCGAGCTTATTGCCGGCCAGATTTTATGGTTAATTAAGGTATTTTTCGCTTCCTGGTTGGGTTAATGTCATCGAGTTAATGGCATGGAAATTTAGTGCGAATTATTAGTTTCGAAGTTCATAAATGTTTTTTTTTTCGGATTTTGTTGATAGATCTATTCACAATGCGCGTTCATAATATATTATTTTTTATAATTATCAAATATTTTTTTTTAAACTCCTCGATAACAGAGTCAGGTGATATTATTCAGTGCCTGCTCAATTATCGAATTTATATTTTTATTTCAATAAAAAGGGTTCAGCCATGCAAGACAAACAATGAAATCGTTACGTTAATAAATACGCGAGTAAAAAAACATTTGTCGATATTTAAAAATCTATTTACCCCGATGCAAATGAATTTTATTGAATTTGAATGAAATATTCCCAATTGGGAGAACAAAGGGCCATTTCTGTCTCGTTTTAGCCCGTTATTATATTGCGGAAGGGCCTATCGAATTCTAAAATTTACCATACACATCGCAGGCTTACATCAGCAAACTCAAAAGATATTATGCACACCGCTCGCATAGTTGTCCTTGGCTGAACGAAATGCAATAACATACATACTCGTGCGTAAGTACTGACAGTCTAATAGGGATGGGGTTCGATTCTATATAACTTTGTCACGACTGCTGTCCTACCATTCCATGAATCCTACGTTTCCCCCTCGTACATGAAACAATATTCTATGCTAATGCCGACTCCGTTACAATCTTCCTAAGAAAGGGGAGCTTGTGTAGAGTGGGTACGAGGATTATACGCTACGACACGCTCTCTAACAAACACATATAAATTTTGGGAATTGAATATCGAGAGTACTCGCGAGCGGTAGTTATTTAGAGGAATTATATTTATGGGAGATCGGGTGACAGAAGGTTTTGATGGGACTCAAATAATGTTACTGGATGATTGAGAGCGGAGCGGACTTTCTTTTGTACTCTCTGGGGAGATTTGCATGAGAATTGAGCGAATTCGGCGAGGGCAGGAGATTTTTTTCTCAGGGCAAAAAGAGGGAAAAGACTTTTTAATGATCTTTCTTGTTAGGGCTCGAATGATTTGCGGCTTGACAATTGATTTTCCATTTTTTAAATTAAATATTCATCAGCAATACCTCGAGATCTCTGGGTAAAAAAATTTCCATTTCCTATCTCAGAAATTAGCCGATTATTTTTATTAAAAAAATCGCACTTTCTTTTATTTGCAAATGAACTTTAACTGCGATCGAACATGATCGATGAAAAAATCCCAAATAGCAAGGGATGTCAATTAATTTCGCCTCTCCGTGAAATTGCCCCATTTATTTTATTTTTTTCATTCACCCCAGCAGCCGAAATATTCCCCCCTCCCCTTATCTCCCTTCATTCTTGATACACTGAGCGCATCGAAATGAGAATAATCCAGTGACCTTTGGCCCGCTGCACATCTGTCGAAAAAATACATGTATAAAAATACAAAAAAAGGGGGGGGGGAGAAGGGGGAGAGGTGGAGCGCGCTGCGCTAGGAAATACGAAACGCGCCGCCGCGCTCGAATAATTGCATTTCCAAATCGTTGCCATCCCTTGGTGTCCTATAGTGCCCGCAGAGTCAATTTTTTTTTGTACTCATCCCTTGGTCCATCTCTTTGCTCCCTCACTAGTATAAAATCGCTCCAGGGAATACGCATCGTATGCCACTCGGACAGTTTCGACATTCGTACTCGCGGGGGGGGGGGGCGGGGGGGGGGGGGGGTGGGGCCGGGGGCGCCCCCCGCCCCCCCCCCCCCCCCCCCCGGAATTCTACCCCACAGTTTCTTCGTTATACACGTTGCAACATTGTCGCTGCAGGTATACGCAACTTGAAAGACTCTTTTTGTGCTTCACAAGCTCAAAGGGACGACAAGAGAGAAAAAAAAATTACTACCACCCTTTGTCGCGTCTTCGAATTAGAGAGACTTTTTTTTTTTATCAAGTCTTTTGTTTTTAGCTTTCAGGTTTTTTAGTTGAAAGGTTGTTGTTTCAATAATGTCGGTTTTTATAGTTTCGTTTTTATTTTTTAATACGCAAGGGCTTTTGGACATTTCAGAAGTGTCAGAGATGTTGAAGAGACAATGAGAGTAAAAATATTTTGTTTATGTCAATGAAGAGGAAAATTAGACGATTTGACAGTAAAGGAATTTTTATATAATCGTAGGAAAAAATTCCTGTCGTAATTAAAAAATTCTCATTCACGTGAATTTTTATGCTGAAATATATGTTTCGTAAATTATTCAATTATTTATTTGTTAAATTACCCCTGAGCAAGTGAATTGTTTTAAGGTTCCTTGAAATGAACGAACGAATCAGATCAACAATTTCCAACATTTCTAATGAGTGCCATTACTCGCGGATTTATATCGCCACAATTTTTTCCGCCGACATTGCTTCAAGAGAATGTTAGAAACTGGCGGAATTGTTCCGGAACAGTGTTAAAAAGCAATTTTCCATCTGCGGCGATCTGGTCAGTTGCTCTCAAATGGTCCCCCACGAAAAACCCACGGGCATCGGGCGCTGTCGAACCCCTTCACTCCCTCATCGGGTGGATGCGAAAGCGAGGCAATTCCAATTCAATCTCTCCGATCGAAAGTCGCGGTGAGCACGAAAATAGGTGTAGAGAAGAAGGGATAATAAAAAAAAAAGCCGATGAGACAAATATAAAGTTCAATGCCACAAAAAAAAAATACTAAATTTATGTCTACTCCATTCAGCGACGAGAAAATTGGAAAAATTGTTTTAAAAAATCCATCGCACTAAAAGCGCGAAGATGTGATTGAATCAGAGTCGCATGTGTTCTCCCCCCCACCCTCCCCGATATTCGGAAAAAAAAAATCCGGTGACAATAGATGGCTTAAACGTTGTAGACGTGTCAGCTGTCGGGCGCAGAGAGCGAGAGGCGTACTTGCATTATGATTGACAGTTTTATGGGGATGCCTCTATCGCGCACGTTCGTTTTCGGATTTACGATCTGCACACATTGGCGAGGAAGGGTGAGATTGAACTGACGTGGAGGGATAGTGGGTGAGATGGGAAGGGACAGGTTGTCACTAAAATCGTGGATTGCCTCGGGGGTATGATGTCGGTGATTTTTGGTGAGAGGGTCCAGTGTTTGTACACTCGAGAAATTATGCCGAGACTATTTACCATGTCTCGAGAATTCTGAATGATTATTCGAAAATTTGCAGTTACAATAATTCATGGAGTCAACCACAATGTGCAGAAAAATATCCCGGTGATATACGCGTCCTAAGCAAATTCTTTTATTTAAAAAATTAAAATCTCTGTCATTTATACTATTCGCCGTATTTTATTATTTTTAATACGCAAATTGTGTAAATAGTTTATAATTTAGGATCTTGTGTTTCAGGAGAATATTTTTCAACGTGTGATAAAAAAATCCGCCAATTTAAAATAGTCCAGGGAGTAATCAATAATTTGATTTATAATAAGTGGAAGAAATTTCCGACAAATCAGACCAACTTCGGTCCTAAAATGAGAATGAAAAATCTCGACGCCCGGAGCTAGAATTGTCCACGCCCAGTGCCCTCCCGCAATATCACCATCACCTTCATCACTCCACCCCGCAAAGTAGCTAATCAACTCGCACAATACGAAGCCATCGAGATAACCCCCAAAAAGATTGTTATCCCCCACTGAATGTCCAAATAGAGTGGCAAAGGTACTCACCTCGCAGCTGGTGTGGCTGATATTACTGAGATTGAGCCTGAAGACTTTATCCCTGAAAGCACAAATGAGATACCATTATTTTTCCAAGAATTATCAGTGACTGGCAGTATGAAAAAAAAAAATAATAAGGTCAGGGATGAATTTTTATCTGTCTCCCTGTGCGACATTTTTTACAACCCACTCAAAGTTTCATCTCACAATAGGTTACGTATTGCTGTACTAGAGCGGCCCCGTACCGGGCCCGTACTTCACCGCTGCCGAGTCAGCGACAAATGCTCGCGAGGGTTGTAGAATTTCTATGAGGCCAGGTGCACCAGTAAAAATGACAGAGGCAGTCTTTCTGGTGGTCGCGAGGCCGTATACTTATGTCAGATATACATATATAAAATTCTCCACCGCGAGAGAAGAGCTCGCAAGACGGGAAAAGAAGGTAAAACCTTTGCTGATAGTGAGTAACGATCCCCTCATTTCCGGAATTGTGCGCCGAAGACGCTTGAAACTTTCAGAGAACAACTCACGGAGGATCCTTCCGGCTTTACTCCCATTGGCCACTTCCGATGTGACTCGCGCTGCCATTCGTCCGCGCGCTGTCACCAGAAAAATTGCCCGACTTGTAACTACGGGGCGGAAATGGCCGTTCATTCTGCCGGTGAAAATGCACGAAAAGTTTAGGTTAGTTGCTTTATTCCCGGAGTAAATCAAATTTAGTTACTCTGCAACTGAATCGACTCTCATTTTTTTATTTTTTTATTTTCCACCGTTTCGCAACATTAGCCACTGCCGCGCATAACTTTATTCCAATAGCCATTCGTCATATCGGCTTTCAATAGGGAGCCAACGGTCTGGAATAGATGCGCCGCAGTGGTGCCGCCATCTACACAACCGCAGCGCCACTCCATATAATTCCCCATCCACTCTGGACTATTCATTCATTCTTCTCTGGCTTGCATTCTCCGACCGCTTTGGCTGTAAAAAAGTAAATACAGCCGACACTTTGGAAAAACAAATCCGATTCCTTGGAATTCAAGGGAAAAAAAAAACTTTTCGCGAAAAGTTTCATGGCTGTACGTGCCCGAGCTTACGAATGTGTACAGAGATGAATGGAGGGGGAGATGCCCGGTGCGCGCGCACGCGCCCCACCGAGAGAGCACGGAACCAATTTTACGGGCAAAAAGTTGGTCGTAGGGACGCACATCGATTTCAATTTAGGGGTGGAAGAGCCAAAGATCGAGGTGGGCACGGCCGGAGGGGTGAGGAATTTTGGGGAGGTGTCGGGTATGCTAAGGGTGAAATTCCGAATTGAGTTCGTGAATTATAAATAATTAGTTTGAGGGAAAAAAGACGGGAACTTTTGTTCGATTGTATTTGGGAGTAAATTGGAGTCATTTTGAAGTACTTGAACGTAATTTCGTAAGTATTTTTTTTAAGGAAGTCATGTTACCATATTTAAAGGTAAAGGGGCGATTCTTAAGATGTCCATCCATTTGAATTTTGACTGAAAGGATGAAACATTGAGGAAAAAAAATGATAGAAGTGAGATATTTTGCTGAGGCGTCGAGTATCCTCACAACTCGCCCTCATGAATTATAAATAATTACTTTGAGGGGGGAAAAAAAGGGCGAGGAAATGTGGGGAAAGACTTTTGGCCGCAAAAACCCAATAATCTATTATTTAAGTTCTCCACTCTGAAATTACAAATTCTTTCTTCGCATCCTCGTACACAACTCGGAGATTTCCCCGTATTCTCTTTGCTTCGTGAATACTATTCAATTTTCATGGTAATCTTTTTCTTCTCACATGGGAAATCGTTCAGAATAGAGATTTATGTTGGCGAAAAGATAACCTCATTTCTGCTCATCATACCGTGAAATTTGCATCATTCCATTGCGCAGTAAAAGATCAGTACAATTTGTGGGTGAAAATAATTTCGCGCATCGTCAAGAAATCTCCATATTTCTCTCGCAAATCCATTCCCAGTCGGTAATCGGTTCTGGGTCAGGAGTAGAAGAATGCCAGAAGGAGAGCCAAAGAATGCAAGACATGAGTGGAGACGAAAGAGCAAAAATAAAATAAAAATTCGAGGAAAATCGAATTCCGTTGATTATCTTCCACCGCTTCTACTGAAAATTTTCAAAGGAAAAAAATCCGGCGGATTTTTTAAATACATCGATGGTCAGTTAGAAAGACTAGACTTTGTTAACGAATGTCGTTGGGAATTCTTGGAAATTATTTGAAGGATAATCTCCTAAAAAATATTTAATAGCAATTGCCATGGGAAAAATTACAAAAATCTTTCTTCGTCCATCAGCGAAAAAATCTCCACATTTCTCTCACGAATCCACTGTCAGACTGTAATCGGTTCTGGGTCAGGGGTGAAAGAACACCAGAGAAAGCGAAAGAAAAAAAAATAATAAAACGAAAAAAATCAAGATAATTCGTTTCATTTTGCAAAGGCAATGTCGATTAACACGCAGCGCACAACCCCGAAGGGTTCTCAGTTTTCCTTTCCCCAAACCGTTATATGCCGCCCACCGATAATTGAGGCAACTTCAATTAGCGTGCCTTTAATCGGGAGTGAACTGCCTGAGGCGCACCGCAGACTCAGAATACTCATTATTAAAAGCATCACATTTCTAATTAACGAGAAAAAGATCATTAGAGGCATTCGAGTGGTTAGTCGATATTGATTTCAAATGCACCTGACAGACCTCATTTTCTCCAAGTCGTTGGATTGAATTATCAGCGGTTATCAAGGGATTACTTCACTCAGAAATAATTGCCATCACGATAAGTAACGGAGAAGAAATGTATTAACAGAGTCAAAGGAAGAAGTGAGAGTGCTTGATTTATAGGAGAAACTGGGAGATAAACGCAGGCATTGAAGATCATTGGTTGAAACGTCCCGTTCAGTTTTGGCCACCCGCAGCGAGATGTTCTTATCGGAATTCGATAGCCAAGGGGGAATAGATACCACTGGAGACCTACGTACTACAGTTGAACGGGGGGGGGGGGGGGGGGGGGGGGGGGGGGGGGGGGGGGGGGGGGGGGGGGGGGGGGGGGGGGGGGGGGGGGGGGGGGGGGGGGGGGGGGTGCGTGGAACCGAGCCAGGAGAGCTGAAAACGTTAAAACCAATGGCCACTGGGCGCTTGCCGCCAAAAGAAAAATGCAATTTATCGTTACCACCGCTGCTCGTTCTCTCAACCCCTTACTCCAACTCCTATTCGGCGGTCACAAAAGCTGAAAATGTCGGTACGTTTTCTCGAGAGGTTGTTCCGAGAGATTTTTCGCGGGTTTTGCTGGGATTGGTATAGACAATTTGATATATAATAATTTTATCCTGGTTATTACTCACTGGACTACAAAATTCGGGGGACGACCTAGTGAACTTTATAAAACAATCGTTTGTTAATTTTTTGGTAATTTTTGGCCCTCAATTTCAAAGCTTGTTTTGGCAGATAAAATATTAGATCAAAAATTTAGGGCAGAAAAAATTGGTTCCCGAGGCCCCAGATGCACTAGTCCTTTAGGAAATTTCCTCAGGAATCCAACGCCGTTGAGATTGAGGCGATAGCTCTTCTAGTTTTCGCGCAAT
>JAPYZN010000311.1:0-46963 GCA_030522865.1 Psyttalia lounsburyi | reverse complement strand
TCGCTACCGCTCCGGCCTTATACTTCCAAGCGCTCCGAAACGTCTTTACAAATGTGCGTGTAACTTCGAAAATATTTGCCGGATCGATTTGAAATTTCTCGTGTGTATTCTTAAATATATGTAGATACAGAAAATAAAATTTAAAAAAAAATCGATTTTTTGAAAATCATAACTGTATATAACCCCTTAAAGTTGGTTATTCATTTTTCGGAGACAGTATTTGTGCAAGCGAAAAAACGGAAACAAAAACGGGAAATGTTATTATTTTTTTTCAGTTAACCGAGCAATACCTGAAACCGATTAGAAAAAAATTGGTAGCAGCTACGATAAAATTGAATCGACAGGATCTTCTTCGTTGCCCATTCTCTTACGAGATTTATTTACGAATTGGAAATTCATCTAAAAAACCGGGATACCCCGAGAAACAATGATAATTCTTTCTAGGATAGTCCATAGAAAAAGACGCCAGACGAAATGAATAAATGGTCGATTTCATAGCAGGAACTATTGATTTTCTCAAAAACATGATTACCTGTAGATTTCAATGAAAAATATACGCGAGAATGCCTGGGCCTCTGACTTTCCAAGACAATACGGGGCACTTATTCAGTTTCTCATTGCGATACAAGATGAGAAATAGTATATTTCGTAACAAGTGAAAAAAAATGGTTTTCGACGAGTGGGAGGTTTATATCACGAGCCGAAGGCGAGGGATATAATCCCACTAGTCAAAAACCACTTTTTTCACGAGTTACGAACATAATTTTTCATTCCAATGTGTCGGAAAAGTTACTTTTCTGACAGCGTGATGAGAATAAAAATTCTGGTCTTATAAATAATCAACATGTGAGGGTGGGTTCGAATTTTTGTAAAACACAAGACAATAATTCTCTCTATCCCCCCCCCCCCCCCCCCCCCCCCTCTTTCGACTGTGTGAAAATCGTAATCTCAATAAGAATCGTTGCAACTTCTCTTTGAATTTCTCGAGTGACTCAGGAAACATTTGTAAACAGTCGGTGCAAATTCTAAGCGTTGAGTTTCGCACGAGAAATAACAATAGTTATCACCAATCGTAAACACTGGCATCTTTATTTCCATCTCAGTAAGATGAAACTTCTGTTGAACTGGTAGTCTCACTACGAACAAGAAATGGCATTTGTATTATCTCTGAACCATTCAAATTACAACCATAACGTTTGAAACTGTTTAGCGGTATTATTGTTGAATTCGGTACAATTATTTGGAATCTCCTCACGAACCCATAAAATCAATGACGCGTAATACAAATGTTTTGCCTCGTTGAAAAGCCGTGAAACGGACGTACCTCACCCAAATGTATACCAACTTGTATTGTGTTTATTTTTATACAACTATCCTGGATTGAGTGCCCCGTTGTCAGTCTGTGAAAGACCGTCGATTTCGATTCAATCGAGAAACAGTATTTGTCCTGTGATTTGTATTTGAACAGTGGTGTCTTGAAACTGATATGTCAACTGAGAATAAGACGGGTACACAAATATTACTTCAACTGTAATCCAAAGTTTATAGAGTGAATGAATAAAAAGATATTAATTTATGTTTAAAATTTGTAGATTTGGATGAGTCGGAAAATGATCGAATGTTGCCGGGTGAAACAAGCTCTCCAGTGGAGGAGGAGTCACCTGAAAATCGGTCGGAGAGGAGTAGTGCAGTTTCATGGAATACCCCGGTCTCAACAATAAAGTCAGAGAGTACTCCATCACCGGTGTCATGGGATACACCGAAATCATTGAAATTGTCTGGGGAATATACGGAAATCGTACGAGAGAGTAATGCCGGTGAAAATATACTCGTACGCTCACCTACAGTGAGTACTGCCATAATCCGTGATGATGATGATCCGCCGCCGTATTTCTGCGTTGATCGGCAGAGCTCGTGGTCGCCTTTGACGCATATTCGGGATATGTTCTGCGAGGACTCTCATTTGTCAGCGAATCGCAGTCCAGAATTGACAAGTAAGGTTTACTACAGTGAGTCATTAAGAGTTATACTCACTAGTATCTTCGAGAGGCTGATCACCAGTCAATTGAGTTGCCTAATAATTTCGACAATTGGATGATTTTTTTTTACTTATCCGGACTTCTAGTAGATTCTGACGATATATTCATTTCAATAGTAATAATCATCAGTATTTTCCGTAGTGATAGTGAGTAATCAATAATAATTTGAATTCAAGATCAGAAATCCATTCATCGGGATAATTTTATTTAAAAAACTGATATTATTGTTTTCAAGTTGGAAAGCTAATAAATTGTAATGGGTAATTTTTTTATAGATTTAATAGATAATTCCATGTGTGCTACGAGTACGCCAGGCGTAAGCATGCCGAAAAGTTTCCGCGATCAATATTCCGGAAATGTGAAAGAAGAAGATACATTTGCCGGCAGTGAGTAATAATTTTACACAATTTTTTTCCGTTTCTAATTCTGTTATGGCCTCGGACATTGATTGATTGGTGTTCTTTTAGAATATGGAACAATCTGCATAGTCGCCGTCTTCATCATCTTCCTAATGGTTCTGTCCTTAATTGGGAAATTTGCCGTCAATAGCGCCTTTAGAGTTTGAATCATTCCTTAAATATGTGAAGTGGTACAAATTTATCACAGAATTTCACTTTAAATTTTTTGCACGAAATAATATACTAGATAAATGTGTAGTTGTTACTTTTGTCCATCGATTGGCATGAGATTTACTTTACACGAGAGGTACGAGAGGAGTTGAATTCCGATGATGAGGTGAAAAAGATCTCGGAAGCAGTCCAACCTCGTGGGGTGAGATAACCGGAAGTGAGCCCGACATCGAAGCCATCGGTTGAATAATTCATAATTTTTTTTCTTCATCAGTAGACTACCCTCAGCATAAAGGAATCGATAGATGTGAAAGGGTATGAAGGGAAGAAGATAATAAAAGGTAGAACCTATTGCACTACTCTACTTGTTTTACCTTCGTAATTATTTGTTTGTCGTTTTATTACGTTAATGAGAGAAGGTTTCACGGAGGAGGAAACTTTTCAGATTTTTGGGTTGAACTATACAAGGTGGGCATTTGTCAAAGCAATAGAAAGGAGAGATCTGATTCGAGCCTGCAGTCTTTAAAAACGTATCACGCTACCGAAAATATTGAGAGGAAAATTAATTCTTTTTATGATAAGAGGAGATGAAGAAATTGACAAATTTTAGTCGTAAAATTTCTAGAAAAAAATCGCTCAATAGAATAAGTTGTATAGAAAAATTTAATTCTCCTGACTTTGGATAAAATATTCCCTCTTCAGCATTTGAGTAGCAATCGTCAACAACAAATAGAAAGTGCCATAAAAAATCATTACACTCGTCTAGTGATTTGGTTAGAATTTTCTACGGATTTTTTTCATGCGTGACACCCAAATTGGAAAACTATCAGACCGATAATTTTCCTCTAGCTTGTCAATGGTTTATACGGACTTTCTTTATCAAGTAAAGACTCGTAATTAATAATGAGAATTTTATTGAGAACGACCACTAGAAAAATATCGTCTATTTTGCAATGATATTTTGATGCAGCTCTCCATACTGGAATGTTTAGCCCCAAATTTGAATTTGAATATCAATTACCAAAAGCAACTGTGTAAAGATGGATATTCCCATCTCAGTATTCATTGGGGGACGACACATTGAATGGTAGCGTTCCCCCTCCTATTCTTGTGCCACCCCATTTCTGAAGTCGATCGCGTCTGGTCATATCCCGAAGGTACTTTAAACACCGTGTGCCAATGGTGCCTGTCCTACCGAGTCGATTGTACCCTTGGAACAATCGTTCGATTGTCGTATTCCATGAATGGTGAAACTCAACGGGTTCAAGCCCCTCCCCCTATCCCTCCCAATGGAGAAATGGAGAAGTCCTGTGTAAACCGAGGTTCAGCCATAATGCCTCAAACTTGCATACACGATAAATGATTCCTTCTTCTCCATCAAAAGAATAGGAATTGCGTTCACTCCGTCGTGAGAGAGGAAAAAACAACTCAGAAGCAAAAAAAAATTTATCCGCTTTACCCCGATTTTTCTCTCAATTTTTTTTTTGTATTATTTCCAAGGAAGCACAGAAGAAAATGGATGAAAAACCGGAAGGCCGGAGGGAGCAATATTTTCACGCGAATGCTTATTCAAAGGGACGCTCCAGCTATATATCAAGTCATATACAAATGTACGTATGTGTATGTGTTCATCGTGTATGGGAATGGGACGAAAGCTCTTCTCAAACCGTCGACGATGCCAATGGCTGCCTCTCTCGCCCGATACATCATTCGGCCACACACTCGAAATCTCATATCGCTTTCTGATCCTTGGGGCTATATTCGACGGCTTTTCGTGCTATGTGTGCCACCGTTCTCTTTTCACCTTTCATCCTTCTTCATCCTAGCACAAAACACTCTCCCCCTTTTCACCGTTCTCCGCTAAATTTCAGCATCTCCCCTTCACTTGATGTGTTTTTTTCCCCCATGCACCTACTTCTTCATTCCCTTGATTCATTGTTATCCTTGTATTTAAGCATGAGCTTTTCATTCATTGTCAGCCGACATCAACGACGAACAATAAGACTCCAGATCCCATATCTTTTTTTTTCCAGCCTCTCAGTTGAAATAAACAAAGGCCAAATGCAGAGACGGACTTTCACTGGGTCACTGGGATTTCAGGAATTCACTCCATTTGTTTTTGTTTCCTTGAATCAGCCCAAGTAGCTCTAATAAATCCTAACACAAGTGAAATGAGACCTGTAATTCAACGAGTGAAATGACTCAGAGCACCGTAAAACCTTCACGTTTGAAGCCAGGAAATGCTGGCGAGTTGAGGAGGCTAAACGAGCAGGAAGCTCTTCGACGGGGTCATTTCCGGCCAGACTCGATGCGTCTTGGCAAGTCGTGGTCGACGTGGAAGACAGTGCCCGGAGGGGACTGGGGGGTGAACCGAGAGAGGCGAGTATACAGCACACTCCCGACGTTATCGCGACAATTGGATGGGACTCGTGCGCTCTGCCGCCCGCTGGTCGACCTCGATAAGCTTCAGAAACAGCCCTTAATGGTTTCCCTCACGATTACCGGTGCTTACCCTCTTCCCTCCTCGCCCCCTTGGCTCTCCACTCCGCGCTCTAGACATCTCCAAAACTGTGCACACAGAGACAACCAACCAAACCGACCAACCAACACACTTGGAGACCCTACTTTGAGCCGACGATTTCGCCCTGAAATAGAAACGTCTGCTTTGTACTTCGAGTGGTTGTGTTCCATTACCGTTTTCCTTTCCTCTGTTGCTTCTTTCAAACATTTATTGCTTAGAAAAAGAGAAGGGAGGGGGGGGGGGAGGAGAGGGGCAACAAAACGATTTTGATAAGGAAAAAAAGGAATTCAATTTTACCGAGTCAAAGGGAATGAGATAAAAGGGGTACAAAGATGATAACTCGGATAAACTTAAGTCGATCAAGGAAGATTCCCATCGGTTGTACACATCCTCGAGACTTCTCGGAGAAAGTTGGCGGTTAAAGACGTCGGGATAATACAGAGGGTTCAGGGGGTGAGGAACGTAGAGAAATCGCAATGACAACGATTCGCTTATCTTTATCCCCTTTCTCCGACTCCAAGGGGGTTCATACAGGATAACTACAATCTAATGGGTCTTGGGTTCTATTCTTAGGGGGCAATTACCAACGGAAGTGGCACACGCGAAATGTAGAGTTTCAAGATATTTTAGATTATGATCCTCCTTACTTTTTTCAAAGTATCGGGGAACAATGTATGAAATTGTTAGAGGAAGTGGAGAGAAATCGTTGCTTCTTGATTACATTATCGAATGAAAAATGCTATTTCTTCACTGAGAGTCGTCGCTGAATTATCGGCCATTGAGTTTGTCTGGAAGTGAGTGCTATATCAAAGAGAATGAGAACGCTAGAAATGGAGAATCCATCAGTTCAGCTTGTTACCACCAAACTTTTCGTTAGTACCTTCTGCAAACGCATGTACAAATGAAATGTCCCGAGAGTGCATTTTATTCAAAAGGTAAAGGGGAAGAAAAAAAACATACCAAGAAGGGTAGAAACTCCGTTGGACTCTTGTGCACCATGGGAAACGATAAGGAGTGAGTGGCAAAGGCTAGACTTGAGCGAATTTGCATAGTTAAATATATCCAGCCATCTCACTACAGTTGATCGATATCGAAGGGACCTCAACGAGCCCTGATAAAAGGAAAGATGACATCGACATCAGAGCTCGGGGAAAAAATATCTCTGGACTTTGCGGTGGGGAATGGTAAGGAGGGGGAAAAAAAACCTCCAAAACAAAGACCAAAAACTCTTATTTCCCCTCCTCCCATTTCCTCTTTTCAGTGTATGTGAATTTATTTCCGCATACCTATCGAATATTCATGAGTATTCACGTTAGGGACATAAAACTTGTCATGAATTTAGCTTTTATATTTTCCTGCAAACATTTCGAGTTGTATACAAAAGTGTATGCAAGAACTTAGTGGCCACTGAGAAAGTAATTTTCAAGCATAACTGAAAGTACCCGCGCAGAATGAGTGGAAGTGACGGTCCTTGTGTGCATTAGAACTGTACCAAAGGTCTTTTCGGACTTTCTCTAGTGCTACATTCACGTCATAGAGTGATGTTTACTCGTCTTTCGTCACAGCTCGGGTAATTTAGAAATACATTGAGCCACACTGACTCAACCCTACTTTCCTGCCAACATCAAAGGCACACCCTCAAACTACCCCCATTGCATTATGTTAACACAACTGCAGTGTATACGTCCCTCTCTACTCACACATTTGCACAAGTAGAAATGTAACCCTGATGTTTCGCTCTTGGCGCTTCAGTTGCGTAATTACTGACGGGCATCCTCACGAGATGAAGTCCTCTCACATTTCCCTTACACAGAGCGTAAAGTTCAGGTGGCGTCGTAATGTAACTGGCTACACTTACGATTCAAGAGAACAGGGTGAAATGTGATAACGGGATGAAATTGATAAAGGACTGGAGATTAATAGGGAGATAGGCTGGACCCTCGTAATTCAGGAAGTATTAACGTTCAATCGAGTCTGTATGAAAAATGGAAAGCGACTTGAGTGCTACATACACTGTTTGTTGTTTATTGAAAATTCTGCAATAACTCCAGCTCGATTTTCAATCGTGTCAATTTAAATTCAATTCACTACCCAATTGGCTGGGAAATTTCGGATTCAAGTTGGGAATTTGAGAATTCAGGAAAGGACATTTAGAACTCTTAAACACATTGCCAAAATTAAATACCTATTTCAAAGAAATTATCAGGGAACGGATAATTCGTGAAAATTGTTGCATGAATTCGCAAAGTATTGTAGGGAGTGAAAGGGAACGGGAAGAAACAGAAAAACGATTTCTGTTTGGATACGATTGTGTCTTTTATTCAATAAAAGTGAGTTTTTGTTAACATAAAAATTGTGTAACCGTTACGGAAATTTCATCTCAACTTCGAGAAGATTTTGTGATGAGTTAGCGAACTATAATATCTACTGATAATTTATCTGCGTATAAAATTATAAAAAATCTCAATAAATTAAAAAACCAGAAGATACAACCAAACCAGAACTCTACCTCAATGCTTGCCTTTCAGCCTTAATCAAGTGATTCATTTGCTTGAAATAAATTTGATAGGTTTCAGATTCATTCAGAAGATTGAAAAGTCAATTTTTACATTTTACCTTCTTGCGAGCAATAAATTGAATCTTTCACTTTAATCACTTGATTGAAAACAACATTTTTTATTTAGATTTCTCCTCGTCGCTGGCAAACAGCGTCAAGGTGGGTTGATTGCCAGACATAAAAATATGAGGATTTGCTTGAAATATTAGCGTCAGTATTTACCAGCAGGGCGGAAGAGGGTGAGGGAATGCCGAGCATTTACTCAACTTTTACGTTGCTATAATTTCGGCTAAAGACGGAAATTTCAAGAATATTCAGAGATGAAAGGCGTCGCTACCTTTTGCTTTTACATCTCTCTTTCTTGCTCTGTCTCTGTCTCCCCCCCCCCCCTGGTTTTTCTTTTTCCACTGACTTCTAAGGTATCCTTTTGACCTGACGCAAAATGCGATAAACTCCGGTGACTAGAGTGAATCCACCAGTCATGACATAAAGAAATATTTGCTCGGCACTTGATGTGAGTTTTTCGAATCAGTTATTTGCTTTATAATTCGGGAATTCTTGTGCCCTCAGAGCTTTCTTCAGGCTCACAATTTTTCTTTACGTCAGGAAGTTGACTTGTTTATGGGAAGAATCAGTTAATAACTCATGAAGATCATTTCTCATGTTCGACACGAAAATATAAAATATCCATCTGTTTCCCTGTCGAATCACAGCCAATATTTAATACATTTTACGTTTTACCAACACTAAGTTTCATGTCATGTGATCTTTTTTCTTTAAAATGCAATTCAACTCAATTCTTTGTCGCTATTTCTGTCGCTCAATTCACAGTTCAATAGAAACAAATAACTTTGCTCTAGATTTGTTATTCATTATTTTCTTAATTATAGATTTGAAGATATTCATTTGTTTCTTTTGAACTTCTGAAATCCAAACTTTCGACAGTTTTATTTCAAAATTTTCCGATAACTTAGAATGTCCTTTTCAAGTTTCCAATTAAAATTCTTCAATCTAAAATCTTAAATTGAGTTCTTCGAAAAGACTACTTCGAAAGAAAAGTCAGTATTTTCTGGCAAAATTTTAAATAATTCGGTGATGCATTTTATCAAATTTTTGAATTTTATGAATTCGATGACTTTGCCGAGAAATTTTTTTGCCAATTCCATTTGTTTTGGACCCCCAAATGCCCGCCATTTTCATAAAAAATCTCGCTTCAAGTTCTCATCATAAGCATATTGAATTATTAAAATAAAATTTTTTCCCCAGAGTGTGATTTTTTTTCAGCAAAATAATATGAATAAATAAATGAATTAATTAGGTGACTATACAGCGAGTGTACCAACGAGGAAAATTCCGATGTTCCATTGAGATTGCTGGACCTCGATTTTCCGGGAATTTCGTGTGATCGTATAAAAGCCCATTCCCCCGATTCTCCTCTCTTTTTCCGCCCACGGTAGATGGCTCATAAGGGATTCAGGCACGAGTTAACTGCCCGCGAAGAATGTTGATGAGAGCTCAAGCCCAAATGTGGGGTTATACATTGGATATAGTCAGCCGTGTGAATTTAAATTCGAGTGAAATGATAGGGACTTCACGACATGACATGATCCACATAACCTCAGTGCCTCCTCGTTAGGCGTATTCAGTAAATTGAATAATGAAGGAAGATATTCCAAGTGTGAATGAAAGTATTACGAGAGTTCGAAAAGTGCTTTTTGATGTTGGAAGAATAATGAAGAAAAAATACATTCAGTGAAGAGTATTGCATTTCACGAGGGAGTAAATCCCCATTGGCGAGGGGAGGGCGGGGAAGGGAGGGATTTAATGGCAGCTGTATATATATCTACGCAGCGGAGTATTAAAGATGAGGCGAAGAATTGTTGGGAGCTTCCTGCGTACATTAATTAATCAGAAAAATGGCGTTGATCCGCGCTGTTCTCCTGCCCTTCATTACATTATTGTGAAATGTTAGAGAGTCCGGGGGGGTGGAGAGTGAGCTGAACGAATCACACAAGATGGATGAAGATGACACTATTTATGGAAATGAGTGTCAAAGGCGGATGGACAGAGGGTCATGATTAATTAAACAGAGTTCTAGGTAGAGAAAAAAATACGAATTGTTATCATTCTGACCCGAAGGAAAAGTTCTTGCAATGGCCGCGAAAATCGGTTGTAGAAATTTCATGATTTACTCAGGTGTAATTTATGATAGACATGACCTTTTTTTAAGAATATCATTTATAATAGCTGTGATATATATCGTATGCGAAGAAAAAAAAAAAAAAACCTCGGCAGTATAACAATCAATAGGAAAGGATTTCAAAACTTGTACTTGCGTGTATCTCGCAGGGGACAATAGTAAACCTAAATCATTGCCTAGCGTGGCTTGTTCTTCCCACAGTTTCAACGTCACCGAATCACTCGTGCTCTCTTTAAAGATTTAAAAAAAGGTTTGAGCCTTTCTTCATTCCCCGAGGTGTTCATCGATCACTCATTTCCACTACCACTTTTTCTCTATTCCTCATTCTTTACATATGTTCCAAGTGTCCTTCGCAACTCCTTTAAGACTCAGCGATTCGTCTACATTTTTCTAGACCTGAAATGAAGACACTCCAGGGCTTTTCAACTCTTCCACCCACGAAGATTAAGAGTGAATAATCGTTGGAAAAATTGTCCCTCACCCATCTTGTCCCTTGTCATTACTCCCCAGAGGCTCCATACTTTCCTATCTTATATTGTCTCTATAACTCGTGTGCAATTCTGTATTCTCGTAGGGAAACGTCTTATTTATCAGAGGGAGCAATAATTTTAAGTGTGGGCCTGCTCGATTAAAAAAAAAATTTTGCAGCATTCCCCAGAATCTCCGCTCACTACAGTCATTTACGAGCTTACTAATTACGGCCGAAAACAGGCATAAAAAATTATGATCTTGGGGTCAAACGAAGTCACCAAATCGAATATGTGTTGTTGTTGTGTAATATGTGGTGTTGTGTTGTAGTCATAGGAATTATCACGTATGTTGTTGTTTCGTGAGTGAGATTGCGCTGCCGTATTGGACAACTTCGTGGCGGTTTGGGGGGAAATAGGTGTCAATTATACGAATATTATTATATTCTAATCATTACTCTCTCTGAGATCTAATTGCCGGCATATTAGATTTTATAATTTTTCGTCTGATCCCAAGCTCATAATTTTTCATGCTTGTTTTGGGCCGTAATTAGTAAGTCCGTAAATGGTTGTAATGAACAGGGATTTTGGCGAATCTAGGGATAACAATAAAACAAAACTGAGCAGGCCTTAATATACCACTGATTGGTAGTCACTTTTCAAATTCCTCATCCCTATCCCTGAAATGCGAAGAGACGTTATTTTTCTTATTTCACTCGCTCGATGGAGTGAAGATGGTATGAAGGGTGGAGATCGGGGCAATGGGGTTCTCTAATGAATCCATCGACGGGTTCGCAAGCAGGAGGAAAGCCAAGTCTCTCGCTCCACGTCAGTCCCATTGCGAATGAATGAATGAATTTCGCGCGTGCTTCCTACAATAAGTATTGGAATTTCGTAATGGAAGCTGTCTGTGAAATATCCGGGGCGTCGCTTTCAGGCGTCACCCTCACTTCACCAATTCAGGAGGTTCATTTCTCCCCTTACACACGACTTTCTCATTTTCTTCGCGTTATTTTTTTCATTTATTTATTTTGACGTGAATTGTTGCGAGAGCATCTGCACTGACCGCCGTCTCAAGACCTTCAGCCAACCGTTTAATATTGAATTAAAAAAAAAACGATTTCCTTATTTGGCAACGAATTTTGTGGGAATCAAAACTGGAAGAGATTAGTTTTGACAAATTAATATTGACAACTAATTATCAGTTCCCTGATAAATTTTCAAACATGCAACATTGAAAAATCATAAAATATCTATATTCATTTTTCTGGATCATTAACATAATTTCCTTCCTCCGGGTTGATAGTTCACTACTAATGTTTAAGAACAGCGGCACTGAATTTGAGTTGTGGGGAAAAGACCCATGAAGTTTTAAGTTTCATGGAAAATCCAGTGAAACTCTAGAATTCTGAGCATTGTAATGACGAAAATTCCTCGATGTACTTGAATTCTCAAACAAGTATAGATATTCAGTACCGAGTTACCGCGAATATTCAGTAACATCGGAATTTTCATGAATTTTCTTCCCTGAAATGATATATTAGTGTCATTGTTCTAAAAATTCAAAACTACCTTCGATCGAATTTTCTGAATTTCAATTAATGTTCAGGCACCAATGAATCCGAACTTTCCAGTTCTCTACAAGTAATAACGCAATGAAGAATTTTCATTGACTAAATTCCATGAAATTCCAATAAAAATTGAGACAAAATTTGTCAACATTTTAAAACATACCTTTCATTTTTGACGATGAAAATTCAATGACAGCAGATCAGTTGATCGTTACTCAATGGAAATAATTATAATAATGACACCGTATCACGTTAATCAGTGAGAAAAATTTGAGTGTTATACTGGTGGGGAGCACATATCTGGGCTTCACTCTCTGCAATTCGTACCACACCGCCTCATCCGCCCACTCTCCCTTTTCCCTTCCATCCACCCTTGCCGTCGGTTAACGAGGTAATCTCGTTAAATAACGACGTGATCCGAGTGCAAATCCTGTTGCACGGTGCGCGTTACCCTGTACACGGTGCCACTGATTACGAAGCAACCAACCGAACAGTCCTCTCCCCCCCCCCCCCGGCCGCCCTCTCCACCACCCGCCCCTCCCCTCTGTGCAACCCCCTCTGGCCTTTCATCGGGCTTGCACTTCCGTTTCCTCCGTTCAATTGTGCACCAGTGACGTCGTCCGGGCACGCACGTACCGCCCAAAGTGCTGTACCCCAACTTCAAGCCCCACCAACCGAAACTTCTCGAGCTAACTATTATGAGAATTGAATTATGCGCCACAATAACCACTGATTTCAGGGGACCTTTTTTGCAGCAATTGTCGCCGAGGTGAAGTTGAATTTAATTAGTGGAGTATGGAAGGATTGTAGGTGGATCAGAGTCAGAGAGCTGAAGGGATTTTTAATGAGTGATAGGAGAATTCCAAAGACAGTTGGTCACAGAGAAAGAGAGGGAGAGAGAGAGAGAGAGAGAGAGAGAGGAAGAAAGAAAGAGAGAATGAGGAGGTGGAGGAGGATTTAATAACGGTGAGTTCAGTTGGGGCTAGACGATGGGTACACACGGACTTTTGGGCGTCTTCAATATCCAAGGAGATCCCTCTGTCCGCATTGTCTGAACCAGCCTTTGAAGACTCCTTTTTTTCACTTGTTGACCTGACTATCACTTGCGGCTAGTATGAGATATTTCGAATATTTTCGGTGTATCTCAGACTGACCTAAATAAGATAGGATAAATACCGATTAAAATTTCATCCTCAAACACACCTGATTTCCGATTGAATCAATTTTCTATAATTGTGCGTATGACGGTGAAAGACATTAAATGAAAGAAAAAATCAGTCCTGGTAGGGCTGGCTAAAAGAACGTTTATAACAGGTAAGAGGAGGGTAAGGTGGAAAAGGGAAACGTTTCCCCGCGTGTCCGGAGCATTCACAATGCAAGACATCGAGCGTCGGGTGGACGGACGAGTTCTATTTCAATTCCACCCAGTTAATTGGAATTGTTTGCCGCAGACGCCGTGCCTGGTTGCCGGTTGTGTACTTCGTCCAACATCTATGCCATATACCTTCGGTTATCATAGCTGGATGGAAATTAATTTCCCCTTTCTATCTCATCGTTTTCAAGCAGAAAATATGCCTCATAAACATCGGAATAATTATTTTGGCTTTGTCAATATATGTACAGCTTGTAGAAAAATCACATTATGCTACGCTGGTACAATAATTTGATTTTCGCGACAAGCAGACAAAAATTATGAATAGTGTACCCTAATTTTGTTTCCTATAAAATCACAAAAATACTTTCCCGGTCGAATCTCTTTCGGAATAGCACGGAATAATGTAAGATAAATTAAACTTAATTAATGTAAAGTGTGAGAAAAAAAACCTATGAGTATATATATAGAGGGATATTTTTTTTAAATATAAAAAGAGCTAAAAATTTTATATTAACTACACTTTAATTTAAACACAGCATATACAAAATTTATCATATAAAACACTAACTTGGTAAATTCCTAAAAAACTAGCCTAATCGTCCGGATCGTCTGTCTCAAGGGCCGTCTACCTCAACCTCTAAAAATCAATCAACTAACTAAGTGGCACCTTCGTTTTCTATCATTCTCGATTCCTGGCCTCTTCCCCCACCTCCAAGACTCATTAGGCCTCGACCGTCATCGATGAGGATGCTCGGGATTACCCAAATAAACTAATCAATTACTTCTAGCCTTAATTCTATGTCAATAAAATATGTCAGTACTAATCGGGTAGTACCCCAACGCGTACACTATTTGTACCTCATGGTCGTAATCAGGACCCCATGGTCGAGACATTTACTACTTTTTCCGATACTACATATGTTCATCTAGATTGCGTTTACTTTTAATTTTCGACAATTGTCGTACATTTTTTATTCATCTTGGGTTCTCCAATCCTCCAGAATACTTATTTTTCGACACCGAGAGCAATAGAAAATATATTTCTGTTTTCTCACCACGTAATATGCGACAATCCCTGAAATATCTTTGTTGGCAGATAATCCCATTGAGATTCCACACATGAGGTACTTCTTCTTCTTCAAAAACCCTTGCCCAAAGCTTGTGGTAAACTTTTATCACCACGACGCTTGGTTTGCTCCTGCAACTCATTCCCTCAACCCTGTCCCCGACATGCATAGATATATACAACGCTCGTGGGTTTTCTTCTCCACGATGGAGGACAATGCGACTCGTAAATTCAGCAAACGGCGAAGGAAAATGACTCAGTTGTAGCAGTGAATCAGTGGTAGAGTGTTGTATTCCGATTGCTCCAGTCATGCCACTCTGAATTGTAACAACTTTAGAATCAATTCCAAATTTTGTTGTTCATTGCCCGATATATTTATCAGAAGAGTCCCTGGGTGAGATACAGATAAAGTTTTCTCAGTAATTCAACGGCTAATATTACTTCGATTTCGTCCTGTTTCGCCCAGTAGTAGTGTCGAGCTAAAACTACATTCTCTTCTATTTTTTCGCATACGTCAATAAATACGGGGGATCTCAAGGCTTGAATGAACATTCTAAAGCTCATCGAGTATCTCACTTTGTCGCAAAGGAAAGAGTGAAGTTCGCCTGAAGGGATTCCTCTCAATATGTTATTTATCATAACTGTGAAACCTCCTGTACTAATGTTAGGCCGTTCCTGCTCGAACTTTGGTAGTGATTTCCATAACTCACGGATTTTTATCTCCCAATTGTTGATTTGTAATCCCAAGTCCTGAAGAATTTTCAAGAACATCCAAACTTCTGGAATATTTGCCAATTCTTTTAAGATGAATCTCTGCTGATCGTTTATGAAACTCCGGGTAGTATCCAGTTGTTTATCATATTTGAAATAATTACGAAGGATATGATGGCTCTCATCAACAGGAAAAAAAGCCAATATATCTCTGAAATCCTCCTCGAGAGAACTGCCATCTCCATTATTCCATGTTGGGTCGGAATTTTGTACTCCATTACGTTTATTTATGAAGACTGATACGACAAACATTGATGTGATCACTACGACTGCGATGAATGAGTTCATTCCCCGTATTTTGAAAGGTTTTTTATACTTGAAAATTTAGCCATGGTGACTCTAACCTTCTGTGTTAATAAACAAACACGATTTTACTAATGGAACGAAATGAAGGATAACAATTTTTCGGAGGGAAAAAACAGACAGCATACGTAAATGGAATATATAGTGAATATATACTATGTACTGAGTTATGCATTTATTTTTTCAAGTTAACACATTATAGATACAAAATAAAAAAAACTTCATGAAATTAATGATTTAAATTTGGCATATTTAGCTTGAAATTCATGGAGCAATGACTCCCGGTGGGGTTTGAATTCCGAAAACCCGAGCGAAGAAGTCAGAGATAGCCTGAAGGTCAACACCATGAGTTTTTGCCTCGTGCAGAAGGTCCTGGAAGTTCTTATTAGCAAAGAGAGTATTTGTCACAGTCTGGAATTTATCGGACTTGATGAGTGCGACGAAATCAGCGAAGGCCTTAGAATTCTTCAATTTGAAGTAGTAGAGCTCCTTGATCTGGGGGTAAGGTAGAATATCCTTAAGCTTCGCAATGAGTCCAGAGACACCGGGCTTCCCTGGCAGACTGTTCTGTCTCATCGTGGGATGCTTGTCATCCAAGCCAATAAACTTGTGGATCATTTCAATGGTATCGTAAATGTCCAGACCCGCAGCATCGAGGGATTTCAGAAGTTCGTTGTATTCAGGAATTCTGTCAAGTGCCCTGACAATATTTTTGAAGTCTTCAGATTGTATGTATTTAATTGTCTCCTGGGTCTCTTTATCATTCATGGCGTATTGGATGACAGCCTCTACGATTGCATCGATTGGGAGCAGATCCACGAATTCTGTTAAGTCCTTTTGAAGTTCGCTTCCTGTGTTGTAGAGTCTTATGGATTTTGGTGGGAAGGACGTCTCTGGAAATTTGAGGCCGAAAATTTCCTGTAAGAAACTGACTATATGGTCTACATTGATTCCATGTGTGTGTGCCTGGTAGCCTAATTCAATGAACTTCTTATTGACAACCAGCTTGTCAACAATTGCCTGCATTTCAGGAGCCTTAAGGCGTTGGATGAAGCCCTGAAAATCCTCTGATGTTTTGAGTTTTTCTTTGTAGAGCGCGTGGATCTCATCGTATGGAAGGATAGCTCGGATTTCCTTGAGCATACCTTGAACACCAGAATTCTCTGGAGCTCTGAAGATTGCAAAGGGTCTGGGATAATGGGGAACTCCGAGGACATCATTGATGAAATCAATAATGTTGTAGATATTCATGCCAGAGTCGCTTAAATACTTCAGAAAATCATTGACATCCTGTTCAGCTTGGAGCTCCATGAGCAGTTTCTTGAATTCCTCTGTTCTAATGAATTTAGCAGCTTCCTGGACTTCAGCATCGTTCATCATGTACTTAAACCCGATTTTGGAAATTTCCTCGATGGGTAGGAGCACGATAAAGTCTTCCAGGTCTGAATGTAAACTGCGAACCTGACGAGATCCGGGAAAACGAAGACCAAAGACCCTGGAGAGCAAATCTACGATTGCCTTCACATCGACTCCTGCCGCTTTGGATTTCTTGACGATATTCTGAAATTCCTGGTTAGCGAGAAGAGTGTTCACAACCGCTTGGAATTTTGGTGAACGAAGACGTTCGATAAGATTCTTGAATTGTGGAGACTTTTCCATTTTTTCGTTGTAAAGGGCCTTGATTTTATCGACCGGTAGAACAGCCATAATATCGTTGATGAGACCGGAGACACCACCAGAGATCCTCTCAAACATAAAATATGGTTTGAGGTTTGGAAGACCGATGATTTTGTGGAGTTCATTGACCAAGTCGTAGATTTCTAAGCCAGATTCATCCAAGTAACGGTAGAATGCTAATACATCATCAATTTGCTCAACGTCATTGACCAATTTTCTGAATTCTGGGGTCTGAATGTATTGGACAGCCGCTTGTACCTGTGCATCCTTGCCCAAATATTCATAGAAGATCTCAGCAATTTTTTCTTGAGGCAAAAGATCGATGAAATCATGGAGGTCTACGTAAAGACTGCGGGCCACTTTTCTGCTATTTGGTAACGGGAATTTCAGGCCGAATATGGTGGAGAGAAGATCTGCAATTTTTTCGAGGTCGATTCCGGCTGTTCTCGCAGCTTTTAAGATCTGCTGAAACTCTTTGTTGGCGAAGAGTTTGTCAACGACAGCTTGAAATTTTGGGGAGTTCAGACGTTCAACGAGTTGTTTAAATGCTGGTGAAGTTCCCATTTTTTCGTAGTACAGAGCCTTGATTTCTTGAAGTGGAAGGACAGCTTTGATGTCTTGGATCAGTCCATTCAGTCCACCAGTGATTCCACGGGCAAGCCTCTGATGAGGCATGGGGGGTAGACCAATGAATTCATGTAGCTTGTTAACTGCTCCATAAATGTCCAAACCAGACTCTTGAATGTAATTGTAGAAGTTCTTGACATCATCTATCTCTTCAACTATCTTAACCAATAGCCTGAACTCCGCACTCTGAACGTATTCGACAGCATTTTGGACGTCCTTGTCTTGCTCCAAGTATTGCGTCACAATTCTCATCACTTCATCTTGGGGAATGAGAGCCAGAAAATCAGCGAAATCTTCCTTGAGGCCATAGGTATCACGACGGAGTCGATGTGCTGGGAATTTAATTCCAAACAGCTCAAAGAGTAAATCTGCAACCAGTTTGACGTGAATTCCATGTTCTTTTGCTTGTTTGATTATACGAAGGAAGCTCTCATTTGTAGAAAGCTTGTCGACAATAGCCTGGAACTTTGGAGAGCTCAGATGTTCGATCAGGACTTTGAAATCAGGTGAGGATGCCAATTTTTTCTTGTACAGAGCTTTGAATTTCTCAAGAGGGAGCACGGCTTTGACATCTGCTATAAGACCAGCAACTCCACCAGTCATTCTTGCTAGAGCCGGACGAGGAACCAACGGGGGGAGACCCATGAATTCGTGAAGTTTGTTGACTACTTTATAAACATCTAGTCCGGCTTGCTGGAGGTAATTGTAGAAGGCGAGAACGTCATCGATACGTTCCACTTCAATTACGAGATCCTTGAAATCCTGAGATTGCACGTACTCAATAACGTGTTGAACTTCCTTATCATTTTCTATATAGTCCGTAACAATTGGAATGACTTTATCAAGCGGTACAAGGGCTACAAAATCGTGGAAATCATCAGCCAGGGATCGGCCACTTCTCTGTACCTGAAGTTTTGGAAACTTGATTCCTAACAAGGTGGAGATGATGTTAGCCAAAGCATCAACATCAACCTTATGCTCCTTCAAAGTTTTGATGATATGCTGGAATTCCTTGTTGGCAACCAGTCTATCCACCAGCGCCTGGAGTTTTGGAGATTTGAGACGTTCAATCAAGTTCTTGAAATCCTCAGAGGTTTTCAATTTATCATAGTACATGGCTTTGATTTCCTTGAGTGGCATGAGATTTTTGACGTCTTCGACTAGGCCGGCGACACCACCGGTAATGGCTAATCGTTGGATGGGTTTCATGGGTGGTAGTCCAATGTGATTATTGAATTTGTCGATCAACTCGAATACGTCGAGGCCTGATTCTTTCAGATATTTAAGAAAATCAACAACATCTGGGGCACTCTCAATTTGCTGTACCAGTTTCTTAAAATTCTCAGTTTTTATATACTCTAGTACATGTTGGACCTCCTTGTCATTTTGAAGATATTCCTGGATTACGGGTATGATCTTTTCAAGGGGCAGAAGCGACAGAAAGTCATCCAAATCATTTGTCAACGATCGAGTTTGGTGCACGGGACTGCTGTTTATTGTGCTGGTTAAGCTGATCACCAGCAGGAATGCCAACGAAAACTTCATCTGTGTAGAATAATAAACACCGTGAGAAATATCACAGAGTGTAACACATTATATTCAAGAGCCACTGATACTTACGGTGAAGCGGTTGAGCCAGTGCTGATAATTTTCGGTCTGATTGCATGTTCTTTTATACCGCTTGCGGATCAATGAAATCAGTAGATCTGTTCTCTGTATCTGGTCCGTTTAATCGATAAGATTGCTTCACGCCGGTAATATGTGACTCAACGATCGAATTATTTATAGTTATTGAGTACGATCATTAATATTGATCGTCAACAATAATATGTTTATAAATTTGCGCAGGAAAATATCGCCGCAAAAACGTAATCGCAAAAAAATTATGGTTATCGACCTAACTAATTCCATATTTACTAGTATCATTTATAATCAAATCATCTCCGTGGAAAAAAAAACGAAAAATAAATTGTTGTGGTTTATCGACATTTTTGGGGTAAATTTCCATGTCTCTTGTTTGCTACAAAATATCAGTCTGCTGTCAACCGGTAAATTCTTATCAGACATCTCTCGCTAATACCTAGAATATTAAAAGAAACAATCATGGTAATCTGTACGTAGCAGATTGTACCCGCAGAGTGTGATTTCATTACATTCTTTAAGATTTGTAGTTGAATTTATTATTTTGGTATCTCTCTCATTCACTCAGTATCTTCATTTTTGAAAACCCAGAAGAAAGCGCGTCCAGCTACTTCGTTACAGAGCACAGAGATGTGAAAAGGGCGAGTTGGGTTGGAAAGTTTCCATTGGGGGAAGATGGTTCAGGGATCGAATGAGAAAGCAAAGAGCACCGTGTGCTGCGAATAGCCTGTGCCCGGGTAGCCGCTCGATAAATAAGAAGAGGCACCGATGTTTCAGCAGGTGGCGCTAACTTTTAAAACGAAAGTAAAGAAAGTAAGGAGCTCTGTATGTCCCTCTGTATTTTCGTAATTTCTCTCTCCTTTCCGTTCTTTAACAGAAGAAAAAAAAGGCAAATGAGGAAACCGGGAAACACGATGGGTGAGAGAGGGAGAGAGTGGGTGAGTGAAACCACCCGTAGCTAGACGATACTAATTGAAATGGAAATTTAATAAGCCCGGCAATTCAACTCCATTTCACGTAACCTAATGGAAAAGTCAGATGGGGTCATTTTAACACCTTCATTCAATGCGAAATCGTCTCACTTTGTCAGCTCTGACCTTTCTGTTTCTATCCCTTGTCTCATTTACCATTCACCATTCTATATATTTTCTTAACTTTTATACTCAATATGACCCAGCGAGCAAAATGTTTTAAGGCAATTTTGCAAGCCTCTGTAGGTAGAGCGCTCCACGAAGACCGGAGAAGCAGTGGAGCAGTGTGAACTGTAATATGAATTCTAGATGATATTGCTATTCAGCTTCATGCTTATGTTATAAAGTTATAACACGCCCTGAAACGAAAAAAAAGATTACACTTCTTCTGAGAATAATCCGCGTAAGAACTTTCATTTTTATACTTCGAAGTTATCAATTTTCCATAAACACGATTGAATATGAAATACATTTTGTCATATCATGGATTCATTTTCCCTAGATTCAAATCTGTACGTTGTCATTTTGATAATTGAATGAATATTCAAAGTAGACAGGACTAAATGGGAACAATTAAGTAATTATTCAGAGATTCAATAATTCAAGGAGATTTATTCGTAAACGTCGTTATGGTTTTCAAATATAATTTCCTACTCTAGTCCGCAGAACAGATTACTACAGATTTTTCACTGAGATTTTTCATAAGAAGATGAAGACTGATTGCACATCTTCAACAAGAATTTCTTCATTCAAAAATTGTTACCCGTTCATTTGATGCCTAGAAATTTAAAATGCTTAAAAGAGTTCAAAGCCTTCACTTTTTGGGTTACAATTTTTTTCCTAAATAGAAAAAATAGGCATAAGATAAAAATTTATTAGTTTTTTGACATTTAATATAATTGTTCGGAAAATTATCATTTTTTCTATTTTATGAAGAAATCAATTTTTAGTAATTCGAGGACGGGATTATTTTTAATATTTTGAGAGCCTGTGGAATAAAATTTTTTTCGTCGCCCATTATTCATCTTTAAACATATACAATCAATTTTCACTGCATAAAAAATCATACTTCACTCCTCCACCCCTCGATTTTTAAACCTCATAGTGGTTTTCCCTTGGCAATATAATCGCTTTTGTCCTGTCTCCCCTCCTCTACAAGTGCGAAATTATATTTCCCAGTACTTCAACAAACTTTTGGCCTTCTCCGCCTTGACTCTCTCATTCCTCCACCCGTTTTGCCCCCTTTCCAAGACTTCTGGTATTGCCAATATTATAGCGACACGTGGTGATAACGGCCCTCATAGTGTTGCTCGCATCATTATCAGTAATACTCTTCGTTCGTGGTATCCTCTCACGTTTCCAAACAAGAGAGAAATGAAAAAATAAGGTGACTTTCAACAATAGTCATTGAGATTATTAAAACAATCACTTATCTCCCTTATTGTCCGCTATTTTTGTTATTGATCTACATTGTATGAATTCAGATTATTCCACTTGAAATATGGACAAAGTTCGCCGCTGTAAAATGGAGCCTTAATCAATCTCTCATTAATACCTGTTGATACGAATTTCATTATCAGGTAATCACTCATTGTACGTAATAGATAAAGGCAAAACTTCTGGAATTGAGGTTTTAATTATGACTTATCCCCAGAATTTGTTATCTCATGCTGGATGATAACAATCACAGAACAAATCGCTTGTTCTCCTTTAATACCAGAATCATTCTATTTTGGAAAGCAAGAAGCAGTAGGAGTGAGTTGAGATCCAGGGAAAAAAAAGAGAAAACACTGGCTCGTAACAGGGGTCGGATCGCTACTCGGTTTTACTGCTGAACACTCAACTCTATTGCGATTGGATTTTGCTTCTATCTTCTCTCACTGTCGCCAATTTTAACCTGACACAATCTAACGTCCTGTTATTGTGTAGAAGAGGATGGAATACGTTATCGGTGTAGCAGAGAATTATCGTATTCATCTAATCCAATTCTCTAAATATATCATTTGAATGAGTCACACATCAGAATTAGTTTAATGATTTTTAAAGATGTTTCTCGATTTTCTGTGAATACACTTTTTCCATGTTTAAAGAACGTTTTGGAATTTGTCAGATCGATTCTAAGAGATTCGTTCCATTTCCTCTGACAACATAGAATAAACAATGGAGAAACGACGAGGAGTATTGAATCTATTCACTAGGTGCTAGGACAGATTTCCAACTCTTACTTTACCCTTTGTTAGTCTTTTTTCTCAGGTTTATCTGTAGTAAATTTTTAAATAGATTCGCAGCATTCTTATTCTGATAAAAAAAAGCAGATATGACATTCTGACTTTCATAAAAAATTTACACATGTTATCATTAAGACTACACCTCCTAGTGTTTTCACAGTTATCGTATATTTCATTGAATATTTTAATAATGTAGAACAGAAAAGAATATAAATATATGGTGAATGACTCTTTAATTCACCTAGATAAGAAAATCATTGATAGAATGACAATGTTCAATTTTTTGGAGAAAAAATTTGTATGATGGAAGTAAAAAGACATATTTTTTCTCACTAGCATCATCAAATATTTTGTACATAATAATTTATTATTATGTTTGAGATACCAGGAATTGTTCATCAGTATTATAAAATAGTCATCTGTTAATGGACGCTAATTATCGTCGATTCGGGCTATTACATAATCCGTGTTTCATTATTATTTACCCTTCTTAATCATTATTATTTATTGACATATGTTTATATGTCGGATAGTCATGGCTGTGATCATAAAATGTTTTGCCGAATAACATGCGTAAATAGGAATAATTCACATTGTGACAATTCAAGATGAAATCGGGAAGTTATCCCGTGGAAATAAAATAAGCTCCGTTATACGTTTACAAATTCAAAAATTTTTGAACAGTCTAATGAGCGAAAGATTGTGACTTCGATTCCCCGCAGAACAGAATTTTTTCGAAAAAATTGATCAAATTTTAATCAAGTTCGTCAGGTCTACTTGAAGCAAGACCAGAATTTAATTAAGTTTTTCTAAGATTCACCTGATCAGGCCATCTCGATTTATTTATCAATGTCCTTTAAGCGAATGTATGGTGAGGGCGGGAGGGGGGGGGGGGGCGGAGAAGTAGATTTTAACATAAATAAATATACTAAAAATATTAAACATTCAAACAAATTATGTTGAAATTATGTTGTTAAACTGAACGTATTTTCTCTCTGAGAAAGCACTCGCAAATCCGTCGAATCATTAATAATTTAAAAATCAGTAAATATATAGACACAGATCATATAGGCGAAACCAATACCATTTCTTAATAATGGCGCAGGGGTCTAGTGGTAAGGGTATACAATTAGTACTCCTACGGTTTTCGATTCTATCTCCAGCATCGTCGTAAATGATAAAGTTTTTCAGCATTACTTACTGTAGAGATTTATTTAAATAGGCGAAGTACAATGAAAGAGTAGAATTGTCTTTTGTTTTGAATTAATTATCATTAATAATTACGATTAATTCTGATGAAGACATCATCCGATTGGAATCTGTTTAGTGTGATCGAATTTCCATTCGCTCTGATCAAGTCTTGATTTAAAAACACGTTACTTGCCTGATCAGAGTTTGATCCATTCATCATTTCGCATCCTGATCAATCATCAGATTTGACCTGACCACCTCTCGACTAGGATCTGAGCGTAATTTCTGTTTGGGCGCATCCACGGGGGAAATTGTGAGAAAAAATATAGCTCTGCTAAACATATTTGTGTCGGGCATCCAAATGACTGGAATTTCTATAGCAAAACTCCTTTTAAACTCTTGTCAGACGAATATTCATTGCCAAAGTAATATTTTTTTCTTAATGCATAGGTTTGCTATGGTTTCCTGTGTCACCTCTATGTTCCATGTGAGCTTGAACTACGTACAGTATTGACTCCACAGCTGTAGAACTTCAACGGTGGACTTCAAAAGTCCTAATAATAAAAAAAATTAAAAAAAAAAAAATGAGGAAAATTGTTACAGGTTTATTTTTATATTTTTGCAGTGTTCATAGTGTCGTCGGTAGGTAATACTACGCAGACGAAGATTAGTCTGTACCATGGAAATTGTGAGGACCACGAAGCATACCCACGAGAGTGACTCTGCTCACTATGGCTGTACTAGATGCTGGGAAATGGTAACATTCGCTGCTTATATTTCAACGTCAGGCCATCCGGTTGACGAGTGATGTGGTCGCACATCCCCTTACACATTCGTCCCTCTACCAGACACCCCAGCAATCCGGTCTCTTTTCCCCCGGTTTTGCCCGTTGTCGGGGGGTATTTACGCAATTCCTGCAGACACCGGTAGGCAGCTCTCTGGAGAATAGAAAAAGCTAGTCATTCCGTAGTCCGTCTCCACGTATCCTCGCGGGAACACTCTAATTGCCGACCTCTCTCATCCCATGCTATACTCGCTCTGTAACCGAAAATCTTAATGCCAACCCCTCACATATGGACTTCTTCTGTTATCAAGGCTAATGAGCGGTCAATAGCGCTGAAATTTCACAGCTTCTGGTAGACGAATATTTCATAAACGCGTATATCTTCGTCAGTGAAATTCAGTTGAGGCTTGCTTCCCCTAGTTTTTTACTTGCAGTTTTTATAATTTTTGTTTGTTCTCTAATAGCAATAGCCTTATTATAACATACGTAATCGATTCATCAATTTTTTTAGTTGCCAATCAGCCGTAAAAAAGGATGTTACAAATGCATGAATTCTCTTTTTTTCCTCAGATTGACAATTTTTTAAATTTTTTTTCAAGGTAAACAAACATTTCAAGAGGTGTAAAAATCCATTTTTACATTTATTTTAAATTTTTTCACATTCGGTCTCCGAAATTCATATTTGTCATATTTGTAAAATAATTGAATTTCGAAGAAATTGGTTTCTTGGGGAGTTGCGGAAATTATAATCGAGTAGTCCTCATTCTAGTCATAATAGCTAAACTTGACTGTAAATAGTTGGAAGATCATCAGGCTGAGTCTACACATATCGCGTCCCCAGGTTCATACTGCATTAGTTCGTTGGTAACGAGCAAACTTTCGGCTTCTAGCCGCTTGTCCCACTCGCAATTAAGTCCTGTATTTCTCGAGTTACATAATTAATGCCAGTGAAGCAACAACTCCCTTCTCATCCAGCCTAGACCGTAGGCTAGATCTTCTCAAAGTGAGTCCTTTTCTCAGATCCAGAAGAGCATTCCTTTCAGTGAACACGTTATTTCAGAAACTTCTCAAAGGTTTCCAACTTGAGTCGTCGTATATGGAAATAAGAAAATAGAAAGACGACAGATGGGGATGGGCAGGAGTTGGAGAAAGACTGGCTGGTTCTGCAGGCCTTCGAATCGTCGGGGTGAGTCTTCGTGCAGGAATCCCTCGGGCGGCCGCGTCGAAAATCACATTTCGTCTCGATACGCCCCGGCGTCCACCCCAACAATTTCCCGGAGAGCAAACGAGTCGAGCTTCCGGCGCATAGAAAAAAATAAATAAAATGGTGAAGAACTTGAGATAGTGAGTAGTTCGCCTGAGATCCAAATGATTGAAGCGCTTCGATGGAAAAAAACCGCCGTTAAGATGATTCTACTCATGAAGGATATTTTATCGAGTGCTCATGTCATCATTTCGAGAAAGTCATCTCAGACTGTTACCCCTGGATTTTTATTTTTCGATTTTCAGGATTGAAAAAAAAATATTAGTCAGACACGAGATGTAAGAGAAATCACCGATTATACGATTTTATTCACGCACAAACGGAAAATAGAAAGGAAAAATATATTTTGTAAAGGCCTATACAAATATATATTTGTCCCGCAACTTTAATCATTAATTTTGATGACAAAATTCGTGTATTTCTTTTATGATACTTATTTTTCAATAGAAGACACGTCATGGGATCGTCAGTCCGACATTGACGATAAGTAAATTCGTAAAGAGAAGAAATACTAAAAATATACAGAGTATTCAAACTCATATACTACTCTAGCAATTAATTCACAAAGGGCTGATATAAATTTTAATTATTACTCAGAGAAAACGTCAAGTACATACCCATAATAACCTAAAGATTAGGGGGCAATTCCTGAAAATTGAAAACTATTTGCAGAATCTAATATCTAAAACTCTTTGCTTGATTTTCAAGGACTTTCGACCTGAACTATTGATAAATTATTAAAAGTTTATAATTTTTCTTCATTAAATTTTAGAACTCGGGATCTCGAGAAATTAGGAACCAGTGAAGAACAAAATGAGACGATTGGTTACCATACGTACAAAAGTATCGCCCTCATATGTCTGTTGATATAATAACTCTGTACAATGTAGTTTAATCCAGGTCCATGTTGCTATATGTATACCTTATATACCTTATACATACCGTGTCGCACAAAAGGTGTGAGCTACGGAACTAAGCTGATTAGCTGAAACCACCCTTCTGGTCTTTTACCCCCTTCGGGCATTTTCACTTGTTCCCCTCATGCTTCACCATAGCGAAACCACCGCAGTTCATGGTATTAACCTGCTGTAGACAAAATTACATTATTTTGTGCTTGACAAAACTTTATTGGATCAATTTTCCGTTTTATATGATTCTGAGGGAAAGAATTTCGCAGTAAATTCGCTTCCTCAATCCTTATCTCCTTGACAGAAACCGCGTATTCACGTCGAAAATTGACATGTCAAACAGTGAAAAGACGTCAATTACTATTGCAATCCACTTATTAATTATTTTTATTAAATTATTATTACAGTTCTAACTGAATTGTATTTTCTTAATATTATAGGGGCATCCTGAAGGAATATATAATCAAGTTATTTGGGCCCTACAATCAAGGGGAGGTGTGAATATATGCGTCCCCGATGATTAGATGTTCAGCATTTCAGCATTCAGCATTCTACTTTTGTTTCAGTGGTTATCTGAAAATCACGCACAGGAGTGTGTCTCTGAGTTGCGTGAAGCAGACTGGTTGATGTTTCCTTTGCCAAGAAAACCCAGGACGGCGCAATGCATACCGATTTCATTTTCTGTCAGCAAACTTGAATAATGTGAAAACTATGTATACCTGTGAAATAGGATCTCTAATTCGAGGGAAGCGATAGAATGTGTGTCGCAGGAAGTCTAGATCAGATTATTCATGCTGCGAAGTTTACATTTCATAATTTTCATTGAATCTCTAATGAAATGGGGGGATGAGATTTACGTTCTTTGAGGAGATATTTGTCAGGTGATTCACGGTTTCTTCTTCTAATTTCACGAACGATTCAACATATCCGGTTAACACATGTCACGAGAGCACTAACAAAGTATTTCAACGAAATCGTTTTAGGATAATTCTAGTGATCGTCAGGAATCCTTTCAGATAGATATACAAAATGCCAAACTCCTGGCGAATCTCTCGGGGGAGGAGAGAGGATGAGAAACTTGGATTCTCTTCGAATTTTGGGTACGGACTTTAGATAACGAGTATTGGCTAATGAAGTTGCAAAATGACGGCGATGGCCATAGATGCAGTGGAGTAGTGATTAAGTGAGAGTAGAGAGAGAAGAAAGGGTTCCTCCGGAAGGAATATCAACACCCGTCGAGTTGACTTAACCTGCCTGAATCGATCGGAACTGATCATTTCCGCTTTGCACCCACTTCATATTAATTCTGTTCATTTCTGATATTGACAGGAAAATAAAACTATCGAATCGATTGTTTCAGTCCCGGATTGAGAAATAAAATTAGAGAGCTCATTATAATTTTGAGAGCAGTAAAAAATAAATTAAATTAAATTAAATAGCGCAATATTTCAATTAATTTCGATAAAGTAATTGAAAGATATTAAAGAAAGCAGTTTTTTTCCGAAAGGTTTTTTTGTTTAAATTATTCATCGGATTCTGTCCGCCATGAGGGTTAAAATTTTACTGAACAGAGACGGAACACTAATTATTTCTTGTTCCCGACCGGACCTTTGTAAACTGAATATTTAACGTTTTTTTTTATAATTTATCGTTTGTCCGCTTTTTTGTTTTTCCCGTTTTGAAAGAAAATATTTACGGCAATTACTCTCCTCTCAATGATCAACTATCCCAGAAAATCGTCATAGTGCTCCTGAAAAAAATACCTTATAGCCAGATCAACAGTCCTTTGCCTGTCATAGATCAATAAATAAAGAAGCTATCTAAGAAGCAACAAAACAATAATAATAAAAAACGATTATATCATTAACCATTATTATTAGTCATTCTTTTTTCAGATATATATTTAAGTTTTATCATTTATTCGTTAACTAGTCCCTAAAAAAAAAAGTCCCTCAGAGGAATTCCTCAAAGTTTCAGAACATACGATGTCCATGAATAATATAATATTGTTACATCGAATTTTATTGCATTAATTCTAAGCCCTCTTCTTCAATCTCAGATGATTCTTTAGGTACGCGAATGCATTGAACCTTCATCTAAAAACGACACGTGGACGCCTCCACATATACATATGTTAACTACCAGCTAATATAGATACGTCCTGCATTTCGACGTGTTATGCAAATTCCAGTGTATATCCCTCTCAGAGACCAGACCACATTCATCGTACGATGGGATTTGGAATATTACATACATAACATACATACATTTGTGAGAGAGGATTCCTATAGCCGAGGATACGTATGATACATGAACACACATTTATCCTGTGTACATGTTTACGTACGTTATACGTGGTCGGTGATGGGTGAAACGAATAATACAGTCTGGCAACTTGAGGATGAGGCACGTAATGTAAATAACAGGTGACACGAGGAGGCAGACATTTGCTGTACGCATGCGGATATTACGCTTCAATAAATCGAGACTCGACGACTTCGATATTCTTGGTTAGTATAGGATATCTTCTTCTACTGTCTCCCTCGGTTATTTTCCGATGGGAGGGAATGCTGTATCTCAAACTTCTTCGGCGGACTGATTTTTACTGCGCCACTAAATGTGCCCATGTGTGCATTCACATTGTAATGTAAGGCTTCGGCTTTTGTATCTCGAGCGATTTAGTTTCAAAAATGGAATATTTTTGCGGGTAGGGGCTTCGATATATCGAATACTATGTTTCATTGGCTGATAGGACACAAGTTCGAATTCTTCCTGCGGAATTATATATTATGTATATATGTAGAGCCAACATTTTTTTAAAACGCGAAACGTAAACAAATTATTAAAATTTTTTTGTTACTTGCATCTAAAAATAGAAGAAAAATAATTCGAAAAATACATAAATTTTCATTTTGAAAATTAACAAATAATTATCAGTGAAATATTTGTTCTGAACGCAGCCAATCTATCCGTATCATTATTACACTCGTCCCTACCTTCATCATCATCAGCGTTTTATGTTTGCGCGAGCCCCTCTCTCAAATAAGAAAGATTTTTTGCGTTCAAGGGCGAAGTCTTCAAAGTAAGCATAGCAAAAACTTTCAAAGTGAAAATATCCAATTAGGATGCAAAGAATGAAGTTAGAAATTCCTCGTATGGCCAAGCTTCGACTTTTCTTCTCTTTTCTCTTTCACTCGTCCCACTTTCCTCCCCGATCCCATGAAGAAAGAAGAAAGTCTGGGGAATTTTTTTGACTCCTCTGCTCTTTTTTCCCGCCGCTATTTTTTTCCTCACCCTGGTACGTTCGCATGAGCTGACAGCGGCAAACTTTTCATTCGATCCTGAAAGAGAGCTTCAGTCTGGTGTACCTTGGTGAAAAGAAGAGGAAGGAGTGAATCAGTACAATCGGAGAGTTTGGATATTCGACGTTGGTACGTAAGCAGAGCTGATAGTTTGGAGTTTGCCATCGTCTTACGTTTCGTTTCAACCTTTATTTCACCATCTTGAACTAGTCCACTGTATTCTTACACTATATACGTTACTTGGGTGCGAGTAAAACCGTTGTAGATTCGCCAAGAGGATGAATTAGGTTGGACGTTGAGTGTGCAATGTGTCCCAGAGAATTTGTCAGGGTCTTGGGAATATCCGCAGGAGCCTTTGGAATAGGATGCTGATAATCCAATTTCATGGGGAGCACTGAAAAATAAGTGAACATTAGTAGACCAGCTCCGGGATATCAATTGGATTTATATCGTATTCGCAGAGAAAAATTTCTAGTTTAATCACGATTTTAGAATTTACACTTCCAAAAACGTGAGCCACAATATTTTGGAATGTCTGAATTTTTTTTTTAAGAAACTGAAAAAATGAAAGTATTTGGAAAGAAATCACTCGTTTTGAGAAAATTGTAAACCACTGATTACTCTAGACGTTTTAATATTAATCATTTCCATTGAATAAATGGACATTTAATGACGAGAGTGAATATGATTGTCCATCACATATCGAACCATTCATGATGCGTTGATACGACGCCGCAAGGCAACGAGCCACATGACATATCAGCCACACAACTCGCTTACTCTCTCGTTCTCTCGCAACTCCTCATAACGTCGATGTAATTCAATGTTGGAAATAGATACCGACAGCTACCAGTGAACACGATAGATCCACGCATCGATGCGTTCTACCTACTAGTCATGAACCGCAGGGACTCGGGACAATAATATCCGATACGGTCAAACAGTAGTTACGCTCGTTGCTCGCCGCGGGCTTTCCTAAAGGGGCGCGTCATCCACAGACAATTTGATGTTCAGCTTGGATTATAGAGATATGTCTCTCACTGGTGGTTTCACTGAGTGATACACATTTATACTAATGTCGCATTGTCATTGATAATAATTGTGTGTCCACTCGGCGCTGAGACAGGTTCTCTATTATACAAATGATATTTTTGTTTTATCGCTCATGTAAGTAAAATGTATACCACAAAGCATGAGGCGACTTTTACTGTAAAATTCTATTCGATTTTTGTGCCCATTACATTAAAAGTTATATGATTAAACTTATTCGATTGAGAATGTTTACAGGAAAACTTTTATAATGAGAATCAAATGAAAATGCAGGGGAAATATTTTAAAAACATTAAACCTCAGAATTTCTGTGATGAAATAAACATTTCTAGACTCTTTCTCTTCTCCTGAAGTTTTCCACAAATTATCGTATGCATCAATTACAGAATTTCATAGAACCTTTTTATACAAACTTGAAAGAATTTTGATAGAGCTTTGGTGGAATTTTTCTGCTGGAGCCTTACTTTTTTTTATTACATTTTTCATATGTTGTATTTTCTCCTTTGAAATTTGGAATCAATGGGATATTTTTCACCCATTTCTGCAACTCCTGTGCCCGAAAAATTACTCATAATAAGACGCAGAAGAATTTATAATAAGGTGGGCTTGAAAAGCATTCTCGCTTTTCATGAGATACTCGGTTTCCATTTTTTCGCTTCTCATTTCTCTTTTTTTCGCTTTTCTCCATTTCGCCTCCTCTTTCATGAAGAGTCGTCTACCCTTGAGGTTCTTGCTTCACTTTCCTTGTCTATAGACCCGCCCTTTCACTGGCTTCTTCTATGGACTCACTTCAACACTTAATTCAACCACTGGTAAATTTATCTCGTCTTGCCTCATCCTTTTTTGCAGCTTTTTCTCTATTTCGTTGTCCCCACACTTCAGCACGTTTAATCTTCCATTATGCTGTAGTACCATCTTGACAAATCTTGATACAGCAAAAAGTATTGCCTTATCGTTGGTGTGACGTAAATATGGTCAAATTAGAATATTATCTATTGAGATAGCGTCTGGAAATTATCGATCACAACTGGCTGCTTTATAATTAGTTGAATCAATTGAACCTCGACCTACGGATTATTTTAGCCTCCGATAATTACATCGAAGGTCGAGTGAGATTAAAGCTCGTCTTGTGACGATTCATTTACCTTTTAATTGTTAATACTCGAGGAACCTCGAGATTTACCATCGCTTGACATTCTCTAATGAGGTAGATCACGAAGATTATGTGGATAGATAAATCTACAGGTCAATAGATGTTTTCAAACATGTATTTCACCATTTTCTCAGGCGGGAGAATTGCGAGTGAATTGCTAAATTTTTCAAAGACACCGTTTTAGAAAAAGGTGAATATTTACTCAAAGTATAAAAAAAATGATGACTCAATTCAAATTTTTTATTTATTTTTTCTAAAATATATCAAAACTATCTCAAAAAGTTCGACGCAAAAGGCTCAGAATCGTTTGCAAAGGAAAATCGTACGATCATATCACCGAAAACGAAAATGGAATTGTGTGTGAATTGCTCATTCCTAAAACGTGATTTAATGATGGATTGTTCTATGCGACTATTACTATTACCAGAAATGAATGAAATAAGTCGAACGAATGGGACGAATATAGTGGGTGGAACTACTTATGCAGTAGAATCAGGAAAGATAATGTTAGTGGAAATTGTCTCCGCAATAGATAAAAAATGTGAAATAGGGGAAACGGTAGGAATACAAAGCGCAATGAAGATAATTGATATTTGTAGTTTCATGAATACATCAACTTATCCAGTAGTAATTGAGCGCAGATAACAATCTAATCAACTTTGTGAATGATGCAAATATACTGTCATAATCCATATGTGGTTGCTTCCAAAAAGCGGTAATGTAATCGAAATTCTATGTTTGCAATATTTGTCAATTATTACTGTCGTTGCCAATCCCTAGAGAGGTATATGTTTTGACACAAGCCCACCGCATATTGTATAGTACAGGCGGTACTCCCGAGCTAACAATAAAATTCACTCAGGAATATTTACGATCAATATGAGATAATTATTTATTTATTACAAATGCGCAATGAATTGAAAGATTTATTGTTGATTTTATGAATAATAGTTCGATACAATCCAAGATTTATGATTTACAATTGAATTTATTATCTGAACTTCTTTTAAATCACATATGGAGTTCTGTTTGTTATTGTTTAAATATTACTGAGGATATTTCATAAAAAAACGTCAAATATTTTGTATTTTAAATGGAGATTTCCAGTAAAAATCAGAGCGACAAATTGATTTTATCATAATATAATATCGCTCTTGACAAAAGACTCCTTCTATATATTTTATTGAGAGTGGGATTAGGCGGCCGAAAGCAAATATTGAAACTGTATTGTACTTAGAAATCAGATATGCGAGTAACATAAACTCATAGGAATGCTACCATAGCTCCAACATAAATACAGATTTCTTACTTTGTACTTAATGGAATTTCGCAATGGCTACTTCACAGTTATTATTTATGTACCCTTTCAACACCTGACGAGTAAAATTTCCCTCCGACACTCAATTTCGGAAGCAGTTTTAATTGTTTCAGTGAGCGAGTGCTAGGTGTGTCAGCATCTTGACGTATGACGATGACAAATCGCGTCGTGCCCTGGAGTCTGCTCGACACTGCGTCCAATTGGATGACACGGCGGAGTAAGCTATAATCATATTGAATAATAAAATGTCCTATATTCATTGCTGCAACTGGCTTTCTTAGCTCAGACATTCATGAGTACCGGAGAAATGCAAGGAACAAATATAGGAAAAATCGATAGCGAGGAGTTTCAAAGACGAAAACAAGTTATTTGAGAGAGAGAGGCTAGCATAAATGCCACTAAGTATACACGAGGATTCCCGTTTCCAGTAATACTAGTTTTAACTGAATATTTGGTGTTTGAAAAATTCAAGAAAATTATTGTTTGCATTCTGACAATACTTTATAATTTCCTTTGTCACGTGAACCTAAAAATTGCAGTTTTATTGAACATACATTTTCTATAACAAATTGGTTAAAGTACCACTTTTTTCTCATGAAATATCGCTGGTAATTTTCTAACAGCATAAAATCTTGTTAGCCCCCACACACGATGGAAAAATATATAATTTTGCCAATTCTACTTATTTTGGACAATCAAATGCTTGAAGTGTCTCCAGTAATACTCGTTTTGACGTCGCGGGAGAAGAATATTTGCTGGGCAAAATTATATTTTTTTCTCAGTGCAACGAAAAACACTATTTAGCTAGTGAACAGTAATTTTATAACCCAGGAATCGAAGGTTCTCATCACTCCCCAGTGAAATGACTCCTTTTCCCACAGGGCGAAATAAGAATTCCCGAAGAGAAATATATTGAAAAGATAATTCACAAAACCCATTCACAAAACTCAAGGTCTTTCGAGTTCGGATTCACATGCTGTCTCGAGTAGTCGAGCAAGGATCCGTTGGACTCGATTAGTCTTCTCCGCGAAGGTCTACCTCAACAACAGCACCCCCACCTGTCCACTTTCCTGCGCTTTGTCCAACGCATCAGGACGCATGACCTCCTGGGTTATCCTCAAGGTAAGTGGAATGAGTCTGGAATTCTCCTCGAGGATTGGATGAGAACGAGTAGACACTGAATTGGAGGCTGTTGCGGTTTGAAATTACTGAACTCCTAAGGGTCTGTATAGCCAGTCAGAGGGGATAGAGTAGATGTAGACAGGGATGAAAAGACCCACCTCTTGGAGTGACGTCCGATGTCTCGGGTTAACCTCCCCACCGGTAACTCCTGCTCCCGGCAGTTCTACCTCCTCTTCAACGGTCCATCCCGCAGACCACCAAAGAAAACTTTACAGATACACAATAGTACAAGTTCAAACCCATCGCATTCGTAATTCAATTAACATCATGATGAAATTGCACAATCTGCGATAATGTTGAATCCTCGTCAATGTTTCCGAAAATTTTCATTTCAGAGTATAAGTCAACAGGTATTCATTCTATATGCTCAATCTGTTGATGTACATAGAGAGTAGACAGGGATTATAATCCGCTAGTTGGTATGAAACTCGGGATTCAAGCGGTTCAAGTTCGCCGGGGGAAAGCTATCGCGTTCCGGTTCCGGGGCGTTAATATCGAGAGGGTATATATATCTTTCAGTTACCACCACCTCACAGTCCCAATACTACCCCTCACATCAGCGTCTCTATTCCCCTCCCCTCATCTTTGCCGAGTGTACAAAGTAGAGAATACTCGGTGAATTCGATGCTGGAGTGAATGGAGTGAAATGTCAACAAATAAAATGATTACCTTTGTAACTCCATATCACAGCTAATGCCTGGTATTTTACCTTAAAGTGTACCTCCATCAACGAGTCTATTCTAACGTGATAATTCATCAGCAAAGCAATCAAGGAAGTCACGAGTACTTCCAGTGTGAACTAGACGAGGAAGAAAAAAAATAAATACATGCGAGAGGTGAGAATCCTGAAATGGGGGAGGGGTTTTATATGGCATGTGTATTTGAAAGGGTGGCGCGACGTGGTGCTTGCAGAAATTCAATTTCCTGTCTGTGCCAAACGGATGTCAACGCTCGAGGAAAACAACTGTCAGCCAATACTGGCACTGGCTTCACACCTCCTCGGTGTACCGAAAGTGTTGGAGGGGTTTGTATATACATGATTTTACGCCTAAAATGTACGATCAGCCACGGGTAAATGCAGCTGGCAAAGAAACATAAAATGTTGAAAAGCTTTCGGTGATTTCAGGGGAGGAGGGAGGGGGGGGGGGGGGGGGGGGGGGGGGGGGGGGGTAAAAAATTGTTGAGCATTGAAGAGGAGAGGGAGAATATTTACTCTTGAAAAATTCCCTGGCGAATTGTTTCGGGTGAAAAACCGGGCGGAAAATATTTCTCTCGTGGTTTTGATATTTATATTTAGTATATATTTATTTAAACGTAGAGTTGAGTATTTTAAGTTATAAAAAAAAACCTCCAACAAATAATTTTTCAATTTCAAACGTGAAAAGATCAGTAATTAACTCATTTATAGTGAAATACCTCGTTTCCATTCTTTTCTTTACAGTATCAATACCAATGGATTTCCAGCAATTCACTAGTACTCTATCATCCCCCTAGTAGTTTGTGTTACGCAAGGTATTACGCTCGTAATAATTTGAAATAATGTTGGAGTGATAACAATAATCGTGGAACGACCAAATCCTGGGTGTAGCAACTATCGGGTGAATTTGTGTCGCTCAAGTGCGGCATGACAGAACAATAAACGAGGTTAATAAACGTTGAGCAATTATTGTACATCCATTGAGGATTAACCTCGGGTGATTCCAATGGTTTGACAGGGGGGGGGGGGGGGAAATCACTTGTTCTCTTGCTGCAATGAATGAGAAATATAATTTCGTATAAATTGAAATTAATGAGATACTGTTGCTTGTGTTGAGAGCGAAGTTACGATGCAGTTTCGAAATTGTGCCGAAGTATGAAGAATGGATGCATTCGAATTCTCTCCAACGTTGAAATTCCGTTGAAAGGATCCCTCCCTGTCGTCTTCCTCGCATCAGTTGGCCCTTATCCCTTCGCCCCTCTCTTCGCGTAACTCAACCATTCCTCCATGCCATCCGTTTTCCCTCTTACATACTCCACTCTTCTGCCATCCTCAGTTGGCAAGAAAAGGAAAACGCCAAGAGGGAATGAGGTCTGAGAGGAAAAGGCCAGGGTGAATAGAATGATGCTGCTGATGGTGTATCCCCCTCTCTCCCCCCTCACGGCCCCTTCTTAAACCGGAGTATATATCCTGCCACAGTTTGTGAGGGATGAATACTTCACCTGAGGATAGAAGCTTCGGTTGGAAATAGAGCGGAGGGAGAGAAAAGAGCTTTAACGAAACAGTGAACTGCACTTGGGGGTGAGCTCTGGCATAAGGAACGGCTAGGAGTGATGCCAGACTGGCTATGTTATTTTGAAATTGACATTGGGTATTAGAAAAACCAAACTACAGGAGAAAAATAAGTCTGCGTTTTTCTACGCTGTTTCGTCTGTGAACAAAATGTTTTCGATAAATTTTTTGCTACGAAATTCCCAAAAATTCCCAAACAAAGAAAATTTTTCATTTGATCTGTCGACGATTTTACTAATTTGTTTAATTGTCTCCCACTGATAACTGTTTTTTCGGACTAATGGAGTTTTTTTTTAAAGGAAAATCTTCTTTGTTTTTCTGTTTTGTTGAGTTTTCCCATTTCTCTTTGGCCTGAGACAGAAGGTGGTGCGGTGGAGGTGATTTGAGTCCTGGAGAGAATTCCCAGAAATAGATAGATGGAGAGAAGACGAATGGCGATCTCTCACGGGACGCATCGAAGCGTAAAAAAATATAGCCCAAGACTTGTGAAGGGGGTAAAACCTTTAAACGGTTTCCTTCCTCACTCTGTATAGTCCTCTTGCTTCGTTCTACCCCGTGATTACACCCTAAGAATACAGATTATGGGCTCGATGTCTAAAACTGATCGCGCAATGTTCGGAAAACTCCCGTGACTTGCCTTGCCCCAGGAAAATCTAGTATTTTCGAGAATCACTGAGAATGCTAATTTTGGAGGGTAGTTTTCATATAATGATAAATCGTCACGTTTCAGATAATTCTGAGAAATCTGAACTAAATTTTCCATTACGCTTTTAAGATCACAATTAAAATTTCCAAAAAATAATATTTTTTATTTTCCAATGTTAATTTTTTCTCCGTAACTCCGTAGATTCAGCAAATATTTTTTCCCTCGGAATTTTCCTCCACATGGCAAATATTCCACTGTACCGTCTTCACCCCCTGTACCGTCGTTTCTTCTTTCAGCACTCCCCATTTTCAACGTTTTATATGTACGAACTCAAGTTCTATATACACATTGGCTTCGAAGAGCGGAGAAGGATCTCTGAGAACCGAAAGCCACCACACTCAAGTGTCTTCGAGGAATTTAATTCTGCCCCGGACTTACCTAGCAGGTATGCGGATAACGCGTTACTCGATATTTTCTTTTCATTCTCCATTTCCTAGCCCTCTATCCTATTTTCCACTATCCTTTTCCTCGGTGAGCAGGGGCGCACCCTCCATTCGACATTCCTGACAGACGTTGAAAATTGGCACTCGTATATTTCGGTCAAATTATCGTTTCTTTGTATTTGAAAAAATGCCAGTTGATTTCATTGGTTTTTTCTCACATGATTGTCATGAAAAATACTCAAAGCCATATATTGGAGATTTATCGCAAATCCGAAAGCGTTGACAATTTGATAAAAGTGCGAAGTTGTGTAGCAGATAGTATTTGTATAGAATAGTGAAAGGGAGAATGGGATTCTGTGGCGCGTATACTGTCCGGAAAAGAAGATTTCACAGGACACCAAGAGCTAACCCACTTTACTTCACCAGTCATATATACATTTATACTTGTACATAGGACGTAAAAATACGTGCACTCACTATCTTTCTCAAACAATTTTCGTTCTTTCTCTTGCATAACTAATGGACGTCTCCTTTACTCTCCCCTGGGCCACCGAAATCTTGTTGTTCGACCGGCCGTAATCTAATACCCCAAGCTCCTACCAACATACACACTAGTCTCTCCACTCCATCTCTCTTGGGTTAGAAATACCTCCACACAGGAGTTTACTGTACACTTCCACTCAGTTTTCCTTGAACCCGATTTGTTCTACCCATCCTGCGTCTGATGAACCCACCGTTGGCAGTGGTGGTGGGCCATCCGATACCTCGTGAGACCATCCCCAGACTAAATATATTTGAGCCTCTAAATCCTTTTTCTAGTGGTGTTCTGCCGATATCGATCGGAGAATTCCTGTGGCAGGCTACGAAAAAATATTTTTGCTGAGAATTTCGAGGATGAGCAAGGGAATTAGTAGATGTAGTGTAGAAGCTGTTTCCTGGATGTTTATCTATTTGCTTTACATGAAAATTGTGATTTCGTAAGTGCAATCAAAATTATTTACTTCAATCTGAAAATTGTTGGGGTAATAAAATGACAAATTTTTTGAGGAATGTTTTGGATGAGGAAGGCAGTTATCAGATGTATTGTAGAGGCTTTTTAAGGATACATGTCCATTTTCTATGCATTCCTGAATGTAAGAACAATATATTTAGTCTAAATTTACTGTTTGTTAAAATTTTTATATAGACAAACAGAAATTTATATTTTTTTTTAGGGTAGAGAAATTTATTTCCGTCCCTAGCCTGATAAACTCCGAAAGTATATATTCCCATGAACACTCAAACTCAAAACTTGTTCCTAAGTTAAGGACATTCAATTCGTCACAAAATGACCCAACTATGTCGTGTTCGCGTCACCGCAGTCAACCACAATAGGGACTGATCAGTTGGTGGCTCTTTCCACTGACAGGGATGAAAGTTGAGATATCGAGGTGAATTCGTCCCTTCTCTCCACTATCGCGAGTTTTAGAGAGATGGTAGAAGCAAGTTCGATGGATACAAGACGTAAGTTTGATATCAAGTTTCTCCCTAACCTCTACCGCCTCCGGAATACGTGATAGATCCTCCTGCGAAATAGCGGAAGACGGCCGTGAAAGATGTATTTTTAAAAACAGGGGAGATATCTTCTGTAAAAAAAATAGATAGAAATGTTTTGGATCGACAATATATTTCGGCAAGTTTATGCTGAGTTTGGAAATATTTCAATATTTCTTTTTTTCGAGTTGTTGATGGCTTTGGTTTTAAGTAATCAAAATTGTCCTGTCAACGTGATATGAAAAGTTGAGGATTATATGTGTGAATAAATCTGTCTGGCTCTTTCATTCATTTTGATGAAAATTTGAAATTGAAAAGAATAAGAAAACTTCTGAAATTTATATTGACAGTTTTTAAAAATCATTTCTCATTCGATTTTTCATTTTGTTTCATTTTATTAATTTTTATTCGATTCTAAACACACAAGAATTTCCTATTAACTCGTTTTGTTAAATCAATAAATAAATACTACGTACGACGTCCGACGAAATAGCTGCGGGTGCGAAGGACGTGCTTCCGTTCTAATATAGTGAGAAAAATTATTAAGATATTCAAACTGTCGAATCACGTCGCTTAACAGGGGTAAAAAGAGAAATTTATTGGTTAATTTGCATAAAAAAAAAGTTTCAATATTCCACCGGGTGTTTTCCTGGGAGAGTGCAAAAGGGGGTGCAAATCTAAGGCCCTTGCTGGTATGCTGCGGCATGGCATCTCTCGTCTATTCCCCATAACATAATTCCCTAGTCGTATATTGGGGTGGTTTTGCTGGAGTGACGTAGAGAGGGGGAGGGGGGGGGGGTGAGGGTGAGGTGGAGGGGACCAAGGGTTCTCCATAATGCAGAGATGGTGGTCGGACGGCATAAAAAATCCAGCTTATGGTACCCGAGGCACGTGAAACGTTGCGCGTTCGGACCAAGACTCATCTCTGCCCCTCTCGTTCCCATCCCGTGGCCCCTCAGTAGTCCCACAGGCTGGCACGAACGAAATGAATACCCCGGGTGGAACTCGGCCACGAACTGTGTTATTAAAGCGACGTACGAGCCTATGAAAAGCCTTCATTCCACCCTTGAAGCACATTCGCACATTCTAAACATCTGAGTGAAGAAAGAAAAAAATATATAATGCCGGGAAAAACTGTTCTGATTGTTTTACAGTTTTCTGTATTTTTTGCAATGGACTGTTTAATTTCATTTGATTTCATGGTTGGAATAATTATTTGAGTTTATCAGTTCGTAGTGATTCTATATGTCTGAGAACTCGAACCGCAAAATTTATATCAACTGGAACACTTGAGGATCTTGAGAGGGCTAATATTGAAGTAAATGTATTCATTTCATTCTCTAGCTACGAGACTATTATGTAGCCCAGATATCCCTGGTTGGGACAATGTTAAAATGTTTAGCTGCAATTTTCAGAATAGTTTTAGATTCTTCATAAAGTGTAGTTCTGTTAAATTTTAAGAAATTTCATACTTGAAAGTTCAGAATCTCATGAAAAAATCAAGACGAACGTTTAAGTTCAGAATATATATTCTATAAAAACCACTAGAAATAATAAAAACTAGCGGTAAATACATAAAATTAAATTAGTAGATACAGATCGAATTGAATAAAAATTCGAAAAATATATTCTTTTTCAAAGAAATTAAAATATTTAATAATCTGAGTGGAAGTATTTGTAATTTCGGCGTATTTTTAAGCCGATGCAACAATGATCATCATACAAAATATCAGCCAATGAATGGAAATCGAGAAATGCATTCAAACTATAAAGAAGAATGAAAAAGAATGGATGTAAAATGGGCAAAAATGTTTGCTCGGTTGGGTGCGAAACGCTTGCAAATTTATGTACCCCAAGAATGCCCGTGGAACTGTAAAATGCAATTTTGCTAATCTAAAATCCGTATCCCACCGAGTGTGTCGCAGTCACAAATTCTCGGTTTAATGTATCGGAAGTATCGGACAAACGAACTTGCCATTTTCCTCATACTTTTTCTTATTTTACCTCTCCCCCCAAATCGCATTTATGTTTCCTTTTTTTTTCTCACAGCATCGTTATCGTTTATCAATGCTACCACTACATTTATCTGGTGGAGAAAGAGGGTTTGAGCCGAAGGAAAAGTCGCCGAGTACATAAAGCTCCATTTCAATTACTTATTTTTTATCACATTACTGGTAAAGAAGATACACTATGAAAAAAAAAAGTTTAATTTCATGGATAGTCTACCACTAATTTTCTGGCCAGCAACACTGAATTTGAATGCGGGATACAAGAACTCTGAAATTTAAAGTTCCATGATCAATTCACCAAAACTTCCGCATTTTTGGCAATGTAAAGCCGAAAATTTCACAATTTACTTAAATTCAGAAAAGAGTATAAATATCCAGTATCAAGTTACACTGAGTCTTCAGTAAAATCTCAATTTTCATTAAATTTCTTACCTGCAATTATATTCAGTGTTATTGTCCTGAAAATTCAAGAATCATTTTTAGGGAGCAATGAATCAGAAATTTCCACTTCTCATTGAGTTTTCCATGAATTTTCAGTGACCAAATTGTCCTCAATTCCAGGGAAAATTAAATACGATAAACATTTCCGAGGAATGTAGCGGAAAATTTAGCCAAACAAGGAAACATTATTTCTTTTAATGAGAATAGCCCATGTTTGAAGGAGTCATTCACGCAGAGAAAAAACATTTTTTGGACTCGTTAATCACCGCATCGTATCACTTTAACATCCTCGTTATCACATTTAATGAGGATATAACGCGGGGATTGGGAACAATTATTTGCACATTCGAATTACGTAACTCTTCCAATTACGCAATTAGCTTAATTCCAGTGCACAAGGTATTCCGCGTCCTTTTTCTTCCATTCTATAATTTTTTTATTCCTCTGTACTGTCGATTTTTACATCCCCCTCTGTCCTCTCCACTATTCGCTGTACTTCGCTTTCACACATTTCGCATGGATGTACCTAGTCTACATGAACGTACAGTAATTGGCGTCAATTAATTACGATTTTGCGATGAAAAGAAGTGTGAAGCTTGTGTATGTGCTAGAAGTCTATCGATGTAATCATTTCAATTTCGGGGAAGAGCTGCGGATAAATTTCGTTGTATTTCATCTGCTTCTCGTTGTTTTTCCTTCAACTTTTTTCTCACCACATTTTTTTTATTACATCTACGAGGATACATACGCTATATATCCGCCATTAAAAAGTTTTCATCGTACAAAATCGTATATTGTCTCTCATATTTTGTATTTTACGTCATTACTCATTTTAGATAAAAGTTACAGACGAGCTCTCTCCCCCTCCCCTTTACCTCCGCGTCGCTGTTTTCCGCAGAACAAAATTTTACACTGAGTACGTATGGAGTTGTGTGTGTGTGTGTGTGTGTGTATCAAAATGGGTATGAGAGACTGAGGTGGAATGGATGCGAGAGAACAAGGGAGACTGTTCCGGCTATAATGGTTGACTGGTGTCGAGGACGAATTTCAACTGGGAAGGGATGTCACGCGAGGGTTTTGGTTCGTGAAACGGAACTCCAATGGCTGTACAACTACAATCTGAAAACTATGCACAACGGAAATAGTTGGGTTATCCCAGAGCTTTCGAGTTGGCGACTTGGGGAATGCATCGGGTTTTATCACTCGGCGGAATTTTATCAATTAATTTTTTCGCTCTGTTGAAGGGCGTTTGTAAATGCCAAATTGTGATTTTGGGAGAAAAAAAATGTTGAGTCCAAATACTTTTCGAGACACCGTGCGTAAAGTGACATTGTACGCACGCTTCCCGTGCCCAAAATTTCACTAGGCACATGTTGGGTCGAAAAATAGGGTTCGATACTCACAGGAAAATAGTTTCTAGAATCTATGGATATGTGAATGATTTTTTTTGCTGAACCAATCCGACAATTCTATCAATTCGTAGGTTTGGTGAAACTCATCAATTGTCTTTAAACCCCTTGAAACTGGAGTCTATCCACCGGAAAAAAATATATCTTGAGAATTGTATGTTTTTTGCAGTAAATTGCTACAAATTCTACAGCTTTTAATCTCTGTGAAAATTGCGAGTGTTCCAAAATCTTATGTTTCAATTCTTCACTTTAGTAGTCTTTGCCATTTGCCATTACCTCAGTGCGTTCAAAGGCATAGTTAATTGCAATCTGTTGACGTCAGTAATTAAACTTCAGTCTCTTAACCGAAATTCAGAAAATCTAATAAAAACGTCCAGTTAATCAGTGTTGCATTCTTGAAAGTGATTAAAGTAAAACCGCGGAGTCGAAAATTCCATGAACAAATCTCTTGAATTTTATCCAGCCACTCGAAAAGCCTCTCGTGGCTATCCTCTCTACCGTTTTCAAGCGTTTGATATAGGTATCTCTGAAATTGCTAGTGTGCGCCTCTGGCCCTCTCATCGAAATTCCACCGGTACACTTTCAATTACCTCCCGACTCAGGAGTGAGGTTACTTCACGTGCACACTACATTTATTCGCCAGCGGGGTTAGTCACTTTTTAAGGAGTAGATATAACGCACGTATCTTGGATATCCAAGCACAACCGACCGCAACAGACGACTAACCCCTCGAGCCATCCGAGTTAAAATTGTGAGCCTGTGCAATGTGTCTCCGGAAAAGCCTTGAGTGCCAGGAAATACAGAGCTTCTACGTACACGTGACACTCATATCATTGTCATTGCCACGAAATTACCAATTTTACTGGTATGTTCCGTTTTTCCGAAAAGGCAAGCCCACCACCGCAAAGACCACGGAGACACGTCGGCTGTACTTCTGGCATACCGCCCGGGAAAAGCCCCGACTCGTATGAAGGAACGAGGGAATACCTCTGGTGTACTGCTAACGACGTACCAGCACCGCAAGCACGTTGTGGAAATTGTGGAAATTCCTGGAAAATATGTTGAAAAAATTCTGAATAGACATAAATACCTTAATTCTATCATCTCCCTTATTTTATTTTTATCACTCACCCCTGCTGCGTCTTACTAATGAAGGATATACTGGATCAACATGTTCCAGCACACGCGGAGAAGTCGATAGCTAAATTACGTTTTTCAAATGACAATTTGGGCCTCGAAAAATGCAAGTCCCGATTTTCTCAAATGAGTGAATCATTTTCTTTTGAGATCGTTAATTATGGCTATAATAATGAAATGCAATTTGAACATTGCAAGAAAAGATCACAAAAGTATAATTTAATCTTGAAAACAAACCTCAATTGCTCTATTAAAATCGTAAAGGATGTGAAAATTATGAAAATTCCTGGAAAAAACTTGGAAAAAATGTGAAACAGGCATAAGTTGCTTCATTCTACCATCTCTCTGCGTGCTCGCTCGTTTTATTTGTATCACTTTGCCTGCTGCTCCTCACTAATGAAGGATATACTGACTCAACGTGTTCTAATGATTATCATAATTGATTGCAATTTGAAAAGGGTAAAAACGGATCTCAAAAGCGTAATTCACTCTTGAAAAAATTGTCTATTGCTGTTTAGAAATTGTGAATTATCATTTGAAAAAGGTGATTAAGCTATAGTGTGCTTCTGCCATAATAATAAGGCAATCTCTTAATTAAGACGCAACCTAAGCTTCGTAGCATCGAGTGTAGGAAAGGGATGCAGAAGATGTTGAATCTTTCACCGAAGAAGCTCAACGAAGAACTATCGAACTTTTGGCTTTGAGCGTTGGATAATATTACGCTGTCGGAGAATTAGGTGTACTTTGTTCGACACGAGAAATTTGCCCAAGTTCTCCATCTCCCTGTGATTTCAGAAAATACCTCAACAAGAATAGAGGCATTAACATTTGCTGGAAACATGGAGGATAAAAATAGTAGTCACCAGTGCCAATTGAAATCAATTTGCCACTACGATTGGCATAAATTGCCGAGTTACCGTTCTGTCTCGTAAGTAGAGTGAGGAAGAGAGGGAGAGGGGGATGAAAAAAGTCAAACGAAACGAATTTCAAATGACAAAGACCAGGATCCCTCAGCACCTTGGCTCCTGTTCTTGCTCCGTGGTTTTCTTTGAATTGCAAGCAGTCTGTTAAATCGGAATGATCTGCACAGCTCCAAACTCCCTCGTACCCCCCTCTACTTCTACCCATCCTCATCCTCTGCTGCACACTGCTCAAATCCATTTTACCGATTTGACTTGCAAAAGCCGGATTACTGCCCAGACGTAAGACGACACTCTCACTCTCAAACTCGAAACCAACTCTTACCCCTATATTCCACCCACTTTATCTATCTTCTTGCGCGGGTAGTTTCACCATCCAGAGATAGAAATTGAGGCCGTCAGAGGGTGGGCGCTTTATGTTTACGTTGAGTTATAAGCCTAGTACACACCCAAGTGACCGAGATAGCCAGCGTCCCCACCCACGCTATGGCTCATTCTGCAAATTCAGACTGAACAAGTGTTCGTAAACTCTTCCTTGTATATCACTAACAAACTACACCGATAGTTAATCTGCAATATCTTCATTAATCGTTGAGGAGTTGATGTTTTCTTCAATATGAGATTATATCGAGATTAGTCGGGGAGGGAGGTTGGCGCACAATCTTGACTAATTAATACTAGTTGAAGTGAATAATGAAGCGTATATTTAGTCTAAAAGAAATGTTTTTTTTTTTGCAAATCAAAAATTTTTGCCCATTCAATTTGAATCTCGTCAATTATAAATAATAATAATACTAATAATGACTCCCCATCGGAAGTTAATAACAAGAATAATGGTGGGGTCGAAATATCGCAATTACTGCATATGACAATTAAATGATAAATATTGAATACACATTTTGTTTTCTAAAAAATATGAAAATACACAGGGTTGAGAATAATTTAGCTTTAAAGTATTGATCTTTCCTTTTAAAAATAAAAAAAAGTATTTCATATTTTCCATTCAATTTTTGCATTTTATTGTCTTTTTGTATAAATAAAAATTCTAGTAAGATCTGAATTTCTAATTCTGGCTTCACGTTGCATTTCTTGAATTTTCGACGCCTGAACTATAAACAGTCATACTACTCGTGGACCGCTAATGAACAGCAATAGATATTCTGAAATATCTTCATTACTCTTTTATGAGTTAATGTTTCGGTCAATATGAGATTACACCTAGATTATTCGACTACGTGAAGCACAATTCCTCGAACCAGTCGAGAGCGCACGCCGTGCACATTGTAATTTACTATTAACCCTCCCGTACTCGCGCCTCTCGACCGAACGTCGTTACTCGCGTGGCAAGCGCTGCGCCGCCCGTGTATTCTCGAGTGCAACGTTGCCACAACGTGCTCGCACAATACGAGAGATGGGCATTC